>JAUNZM010002249.1:0-45975 GCA_033459285.1 Clamator glandarius
TTTCGAAGGGTCGTGGGGGGCTCTAGAAGGGTCTGGATGCTTTTAGAAGGGTCTTGGGGGGCTCTAGAAGGGTCTGGGGGCTTTTAGAATAATCCGGGGAGGGTCTAGAATGGTCTGGGTTCTTTTAGAATAGTCCTGGGAGGTTTTAGAAGGGTATGGGGTCTTTTAGAATGATCAGGGGAGGGTCTAGAAGGGTCTGGGCGCTTTTAGACGTTTCCTGGGGGGCTCTACAATGGTCTGGAGGCTTTTAGAGGGATTTTGGGGGGCCCTAGAAGGGTCTGGGTTCATTTAGAAGGATCCGGGGAGGGTCTAGAAAGGTCGGGGGGCTATTAGAAGGGTCCTGGGAGGCTCTAGAAGTATCTGGGGGCTTTTAGAATGATCCGGGGAGGGTCTAGAAGGGTCTGGGGGCCTTTAGAAGGGTCCTGGGGGGCTCTAAAATGGTCTGGGGGCTTTTAGAAGGGTCCTGGGGGCCTCTAGAAGGGTCTGGGGGCTTTTAGAAGGGTCCTATTTGCCTCTAGAAGGGTCTGGGTGCTTTTAGAAGGGTCCTGGGATGCTCTAGAATGGTCTGGGTGCTTTTAGAAGGGTCCTCGGATGCTCTAGAAGGGTCTGGGGGCTTTTAGAAGGGTCCTGGGGGGCTCAAGAATGGTCTGGGTGCCTTTAGAAGGGTCCTGGGTGACTCTAGAATGTTCTGCAGGCTTTCAGAAGGGTCCTGGGTGGATCTAGAAGGGTCTGGGGGCTTTTAGAAGGGTCCTGGTGTGCTCTAGAATGGTCTGGGGGCTTTTAGAAGGGTCCTGGGAGGCTCTAGAAGGGTCTGGGGGCTTTTAGAAAGGTCCTGGGTGGCTCTAGAAGGGTCTAGGGGCTTTTCGAATGGTCCTGGGTGTCTCTAGAAGGGTCTGGGTGCTTTTAGAAGTGTCCTGGGGTGCTCTAGAAGGGTCTGGGGAATTTTAGAAGGGTCCTCGGATGCTCTAGAAGGGTCTGGGGTCTTTTAGAAAGGTCCGGGTGGGCTCTAGAAGGGTCTGGGGGCTTTTAGAATGGTCCTGGGGTGCTCTAGAAGGGTCTGGGGACTTTTAGAAGGGTCCTGGGGTGCTCTAGAAGGGACGGGGTTCCTTAAGATGGGCCCTGGGTTCCTCTTGAAGGGTCTGGGGGCATTTAGAAGGGTCCTGGGGGGCTCTAGAAGGGTCTAGGGGCTTTTAGAAGGGTACTGGGGGGCTCTAGAAGGTTCTGGGGGCTTTTAGAATGATCCTGGGGGGATCTAGAAGGGTCTGGGGTCTTTTCGAAGGATCCGGAGAGGGTCTAGAAGGGTCTGGGGTCTTTTAGAAGGGTCCTAGGTGCCTCTAGAAGGGTCTGTGGGCTTTTAGATGGGTCCTAGGGGGCTCTAGAAGGGTCTGGGGGCTTTTAGAATGATCCTGGGTTTCTCTAGAAGGGTCTGGGGGCTTTTAGAATGATCCGGGGACGGTCTAGAAAGGTCTGGGTGCTTTTTGAAGGATCCTAGGGGGCTCTAGAAGGGTCTGGGGGCTTTTAGAAGGATCCGAGGAGGGTCTAGAAGGGTCTGGGGGCTTTTAGAAGGGTCCTGGGGTTCTCTAGAAGGGTCTGGTTGCTTTTAGAAGGGTACTGGGAGGCTCTAGAAGGGTCGGGGTGCTTTTATAAGGGTCCGGGGAGCCTCTAGAAGGGTGTGGGTGATTTTAGAAAGGTCCTGGGGGGCTCTAGAAGTATCTAGAGGCTTTTAGACGGGTCCTGGTGGCCTCTAGAAGGGTCTGGGTGCTTTTAGAAGGGTCCTGGGTGGCTCTAGAAGGGTCTGGGGGCTTGTAGAAGGGTCCTGGGGGGCTCTAGAAGGGTCTGGGGGCTTTTAGAAGGGTCCTGGGGGCATCTAGAAGGGTCTGGGTGCTTTTAGAAGGGTCCTGGGGGGCTCTAGGAGGGTCTGGGGGCTTGTAGTATGGTCGTGGGTGCCGCTAGAAGGGTCTGGGGGCTTTTAGAAGGGTCCTGTGGGGCTCAAGAAGGGTCTGGGGGCTTTTAGAAGGGTCATGGTGGGCTCAAGAAGGGTCTGGGGGCTTTTAGAAGGGTCCTGGGGGGCTCTAGAATGGTCTGGGGGCTTTTAGAAGGGTCCTGGGGCCTCTAGAAAGGTCTGGGGGCTTTTAGAAAGGTCCTGGGAGGATCTAGAAGGGTCTGGGGGCTTTTAGAAGGATCCGGGGAGGGTCTAGAAGGGTCTGGGGGCTTTTAGAAGGGTCCTGGGGGGCTCTAGAAGGGTCTGGGAGGTTTTAGTAGGGTCCTGGGGGCTCTAGAAGGGTCTGGGGTCTTTTAGAATGGTCCTGTGGGCCTCTAGAAGGGTCTGGGGGCTTTTAGAAGGGTTTTGGGGGCCTCTAGAAGGATCTGGGGGCTTTTAGATGGGTCCTGGGGTTCTCTAGAAGGGTCTGGGGACATTTAGAAGGGTCCTGAGGGGCTCTAGAAGGGTCTGGGGTCTTTTAGAATGATCCGGGGACATTCTAGAAGGGTCTTTATGCTTTTTGAAGGATCCTAGGCGGCTCTAGAAGGGTCTGGGTTCTTTTAGAATGGTCCTGGGGGGCTCTAGAAGGGTCTTGAGGCTTTTAGAAGGGTCTTGGGGGGCTCTAGAAGGGTCTGGGGGCTTTTAGAATGATCAGGGGTGGGTCTAGAAGGGTCTGGGCGCTTTTAGACGGGTCCTGGGGGTCTCTACAAGGGTCTGGAGGCTTTTAGAGGGGTTCTGGGGGGCCCTAGAAGGGTCTGGGTTCATTTAGAAGGATCCGGGGAGGGTCTAGAAAGGTCGGGGGGCCTTTAGAAGGGTCCTGGGGGGCTCTAGAATGGTCTGGGTGCTTTTAGAAGGGTCCTGGGGGCCTTTAGAATGGTCTGGGTGCTTTTAGAAGAGTCCTGCGTGGCTCTAGAGGGTTCTGGGGGCTTTTGGAAGGGTCCTAGGGGCCTCTAGAAGGGTCTGGGGGCTTTTAGAAGGGTCCTGGGATGCTCTAGAAGGGTCTGGGTGCTTTTAGAATGGTCCTGGTAGGCTCTAGAAGGGTCTGGGGGCTTTTAGAAGGGTCCTGGGGGTCTCTAGAAGGGTCTGGGGGCTTTTAGAAGGGTCCTGGGGGGCTCTAGAATGGTCTGGGGGCTTTTAGAATGGTCCTGGGTGGCTCTAGAAGGGTCTGGGGGCTTTTAGAAGGGTCCGGGGGGGCTCTAGAAGGGTCTGGGGAATTTTAGAAGGGTCCTCGGATTCTCTAGAAGGGTCTGGGGGCTTTTAGAAGGGTCCTGGGGTGCTATAGAAGGTTCTGGGGGCTTTCAGAAGGGTCCTGGGGGTCTCTAGAAGGGTCTGGGGGCTTTTAGAAGGGTCCTGGGGGGCTCTAGAAGGGTCTGGGTGCCTTTAGAAGGATCCTGAGTGACTCTAGAATGTTCTGCTGGCTTTCAGAAGGGTCCTGGGTGGCTCTAGAAGGGTCTATGGGCTTTTAGAAGGGTCCTGGGTGGCTCTAGAAGCGTCTGGGGGCTTTTAGAAAGGTCCTGGGGTGCTCTAGAATGGTCTGGGGGCTTTTAGAAGGGTCCTGGGAGGCTCTAGAAGGGTCTGGGGGCTTTTAGAAAGGTCCTGGGTGGCTCTAGAAGGGTCTGGGGGCTTTTCGAAGGGTCCTGGGTGTCTCTAGAAGGGTCTGGGGGCTTTTAGAAGGGTCCTGGGAGGATCTAGAAGGGTCTTGGGGCTTGTAGATGGGTCCTGGGGTCTCTATAAGGTTCTGGGTGCTTTTAGAAGGGTCCTGGGTGGCTCTAGAAGGGTCTGGGGGCTTTTAGAAGGGTCCGGGGCGGCTCTAGAAGGGTCTGGGCGCTTTTAGAAGGGTCCTTGGGGGCTCTAGAAGGGTCTGGGTGCCTTTAGAAGGGTCCTGGGTGACTCTAGAATGTTCTGCTGGCTTTCAGAAGGGTCCTGGGGTCCTCTAGAAGGGTCTGGGGTCTTTTAGAATGGTCCTAGGGGCCTCTAGAAGGGTCTGGGGACATTTAGAAGGGTCCTGGGGTGCTCTAGAAGGGACGGGGTTCCTTAAGAGAGGCCCTGGGTGCCTCTTGAAGGGTCTGGGGGCATTTAGAAGGGTCCTGGGGGACTCTAGAAGGGTCTAGGGGCTTCTAGAAGGGTACTGGGGTGCTCTAGAAGGGTCTGGTGGCTTTTAGAATGATCCTGGGGGGCTCTAGAAGGGTCTGGGGTCTTTTCGAAGGATCCGGGGAGGGTCTAGAAGGGTCTGGGGTCTTTTAGAAGGGTCCTAGGGGCCTCTAGAAGGGTCTGGGGGCTTTTAGATGGGTCCTAGGGGGCTCTAGAAGGGTCTGGGGGCTTTTAGAATGATCCGGGGACGGTCTAGAAAGGTCTGGGTGCTTTTTGAAGGATCCTAGGGGGCTCTAGAAGGGTCTGGGGGCTTTTAGAAGGATCCGGGGAGGGTCTAGATGGGTCTGGGGGATTTTAGAAGGGTCCTGGGGTTCTCTAGAAGGGTCTCGTTGCTTTTAGAAGGGTACTGGGAGGCTCTAGAAGGGTCGGGGTGCTTTTATAAGGGTCCGGGGAGCCTCTAGAAGGGTCTGGGTGATTTTAGAAAGGTCCTGGGGGGCTCTAGAAGGGTCTAGAGGCTTTTAGACGGGTCCTGGGGGCCTCTAGAAGGGTCTGGGTGCTTTTAGAAGGGTCTGGGTGGCTCTAGAAGGGTCTGGGGGCTTGTAGAAGGGTCTTGGGTGGCTCTAGAAGGGTCTGGGGGCTTTTAGAAGGGTCCTGGGGGCCTCTAGAAGGGTCTTGGAGCTTTTAGAAGGGTCCTGGATGGGCTCTAGAAGGGTCTGGGGGCTTTTAGAAGGGTCCTGGGGTGCTCTAGAAGGATCTGGGGGCTTTTAGAAGGGTCCTGGGGTGCTCTAGAAGGGTCTGGGGGCATTTAGAAGGGTCCTGGGGTGCTCTAGAATGGTCTGGGGGCTTTTAGAATGATCCGGGGACGGTCTAGAAGGGTCTTTATGCTTTTTGAAGGATCCTAGGCGGCTCTAGAAGGGTCTGGGGTCTTTTAGAAGGGTCCTGGAGGGCTCTAGAAGGGTCTGCGGGCTTTTAGAATGGTCCTGGGAGGCTCTAGAAGGGTCTGGGGGCTTTTAGAAGGGTCCTGGGCGGCTGTAGAAGGGTCTGGGTGCTTTTAGAATGATCCGGGGAGGGTCTAGAAGGGTCTGGGTGCTTTTGGAAAGGTCCTGGAGTGCTCTAGAAGTGTCTAGAGGCTTTTAGACGGGTCCTGGTGTGCTCTAGAAGGGACGGGGGGGCTTAAGAAGGGCCCTGGCGCCTCTAGAAGGGTCTGGGGGCTTTTAGAAGGGTCCTGGGGGCTCTAGAAGGGTCTGCGGGCTTTTAGAAGGGTCCTGGGGGTCTCTAGAAGGGTCTGGTGGCTTTTAGAAGGGTCCTGGGAGGCTCTGGAAGGGTCTGAGTGCTTTTATAAGGGTCCGGGGAGCCTCTAGAAGGGTCTGGGTGCTTTTGGAAAGGTCCTGGAGTGCTCTAGAAGTGTCTAGAGGCTTTTAGACGGGTCCTGGTGTGCTCTAGAAGGGACGGGGGGGCTTAAGAAGGGCCCTGGCGCCTCTAGAAGGGTCTGGGGGCTTTTAGAAGGGTCCTGGGGGCTCTAGAAGGGTTTGGAAGTTTTTAGAAGCGTCCTGGGGGCTCTAGAAGTGTCTGGGGGCTTTTAGAAGGGTCCTGGGGGGCTCTAGAAGGGTCTGGGGTCTTTTATACTGTCCTGGTGGTCTGTAGAAGGGTCTGGGTGCTTTTAGAAGGGTCCTGTGGGGCTCCAGAAGGATCTGGGGGCTTTCAGAAGGGTCTTGGGGGCCTCTAGAAGGGTCTAGGGGCTTTTAGAAGGGTCCGGGGGAGCTCTAGAAGGGTCTGGGAGCTTTTAGAATGGTCCTGGGGTGCTCTAGAAGGGTCTGGGGGCTTTTAGAAGGGTCCTAGTGTGCTCTAGAAGGTACGGGGGGGCTTAAGATGGGCCCTGGGGCCTCTAAAATGGTCTGGTGTCTTTTAGAAGGGTCCTGGGGTGCTCTATAAAGGTCTGGAGGATTTTAAAAGGGTCCGGGGGGGCTCTAGAAGGGTCTGGGGGCTTTTAGAAGGGTCCTGGGGTGCTCTAGAAGAGTCTGGGTCTTTTATAGTGTCCTGGGGGTCTGTAGAAGGGTCTGGGGGCTTTCAGAAGGGTCCTGGGGGACTCTAGAAGGGTCTGGGTGCTTTTAGAAGGGTACAGGGGGGCTCTAGAAGGGTCTGGGTGCTTTTAGAATGGTCCTGGGGGCCTCTAGAAGGGTCTGGGGGCTTTTAGAAGGGTCCTGGGATGCTCTAGAAGGGTCTGGGGGCTTTTAGAAGAATCCGGGGAGGGTCTAGATTAGTCTGGGGGCTTTTAGAAGGGTCCTTGGGTGCTCTAGAAGGGTCTGGGTTCTTTTAGAAAGGTCCTGGGGTGCTCTAGAAGGGTCTGGGGGCTTTTAGAAGGATCCGGGGAGGGTCAAGAATGGTCTGGGGGCTTTTAGAATGGTCCTGGGGGGCTCTAGAAGGGTCTGGGTGCTTTTAGAAGGTTCCTGGGGGCATCTATATGTCTCTGGGGCTTTTAGAAGGGTCCTGGGGGCCTCTAGAAGTGTCTGAGGGATTTTAAAAGGGTCCTGGGAGGCTCTAGAAGGGTCTGGTTGCTTTTAGAAGGATCCGGGGAGGGTCTAGAATGGTCTGGGGGCTTTTAGAATGGTCCTGGGGGGCTCTAGAAGGGTCTGGGTGCTTTTAGAAGGGTCCTGTGGGGCTCTAGAACGGTCTGGGGGCTTTTAGAAGTGTCCGGGGGGTCTCTAGAAGGGTCTGTAAGCTTTTATAGGGTCCTCGGGGTCTGTAGAAGTGTCTGGGTGCTTTTAGAAGGGTCCTGTGGGGCTCTAGAAGGTTCTGGGGGCTTTCAGAAGGGTCCTGGGGGCCTCTAGAAGGGTCTAGGGGCTTTTAGAAGGGTCCGGGGGGCATCTAGAAGGCTCTGGGGGATTTTAGAAGGGTCCTGGGTTGATCTGGAAGGGTCTGGGTACTTTTAGAAGGGTCCTGGGCTGCTCTAGAAGGGACGGGGTGCCTTAAGAGGGGCCCTGGGGGGCTCTAGAATGGTCTGGGGTCTTTTAGAAGGGTCCTGGGGTGCTATAGAAGGGTCTGGGGCCTTTTAGAATGGTCCTGGGGATCTCTAGAAGTGTCTGGGGGCTTTTAGAATTATCCGGAGAGGGTCTAGAAGTTTCTGCGGCCTTTTAGAAGGGTCCTGGGGGGCTCTAGAAGGGTCTGGGGTTTTTAGAAGGGTCTTGGCGTGCTCTAAAATGGTCTGGGGGCCTTAAGATGGGCCCTGGGTACATCTAGAAGGGTCTGGGGGCTTTTAGAAGGGTCCTGGGGGGCTCTAGAAGGGTGTGGGGGCTTTTAGAAGGGTCCTGGGGGGCTCTAGAATGTCTGGGGGCTTTTAGAAGGGTCCTGGGAGGATCTAGAAGGGTATGGGGGCTTTTAGAAGGATCCGGGGAGGGTCTAGAAGGGTCTGGGGTCTTTTAGAATGGTCCTGGGGGGCTCTAGAAGGGTCTGGGGGCTTTTAGATGTGTCCTGGGGGGCTCTAGAATGGTCTGGGGGCTTTTAGATGGGTCCTGGGTGTCTCTAGAAGGGTCTGGGGGCTTTTAGAGGGGTCCTGGGAGGCTCTAGAAGGGTCTGGGGGCTTTTAGAATGATCCGGGGACGGTCTAGAAGGGTCTTTATGCATTTTGAAGGATCCTAGGGTGTTCTAGAAGGGTCTGGGGTCTTTTAGAAGTGTCCTGGGGGGTTTTGAAAGGTCTGGGGGCATTTAGAATGGTCCTGGGAGGCTCTAGAAGGGTCTGGGTGCTTTTAGAAGGGTCCTGGGGGGCTCTAGAAGGGTCTAGAGGCTTTTAGAAGGGTCCTGGGTGCCTCTAGAAGGGTCTGGGGGCGTTCAGAAGGGTCCTGGGAGGCTCTGGAAGGGTCTGGGTGCTTTTATAAGGGTCCTGGGGGCCTCTAGAAGTGTCTGGGGGCTTTTAGAAGGTTCCTTGGGGGCTCTAGAAGGGTCTGGGGACTTTTAGAAGGGTCCTGGTGGCCTCTAGACTAGTCTGGGGGCTATTAGAAGGATCCTGGGGGGCTGTAGAAGGGTCTGGGGGCTTGTAGAAGGGTCCTGGGGGGGGCTAGAATGGTCTGGGGTCTTTTAGAAGGGTCCTGGGTGGCTCTAGGAGGTTCTGCAGGCATTCAGAATGGTCCTGGGGGTCATTAGAAGAGTCTGGGTGCTTTTAGAAGGGTCCTGGGGGGCTCAAGAATGGTCTGGGTGCTTTTAGAAGGGTCCTGTTGGGCTCTAGAAGGTTCTGGGGGCTTTCAGAAGGGTCCTGGGGGCCTCTAGAAGGGTCTAGTGGCTTTTAGAAGGGTCCGGGGGGGCTCTAGAAGGGTCTGGGGGCTTTTAGAATTGTCCTGGGTTGCTCTAGAAGGGTCTGGGGGCTTTTAGAAGGGTCCTGGGATGCTCTAGAAGGGACGGGGCTGCTTAAGAGGGGCCCTGGGGCCTCTAGAAGGGTCTGGGGGCTTTTAGAAGGGTCCTGGGGGGCTCTAGAAGGGTTTGGGGGCTTTTAGAAGGGTCCTGGGATCCTCTAGAAGGGTCTCGGGGCTTTTAGAAGGATCCGGGGAGGGTCTAGAAGGGTCTGGGGTCTTTTAGAAGGGTCTTGGGAGGCTCTAGAAGGGTCTGGGGCCTTTTCAAAGGAACCTGAACGTCTCCAGAAGGGTCTGGGGGCTTTTGGAAGGGTCCTTGGGGGCTCTAGAATGGTCTGGGTCCTTTGTACTTAGCTGGCAGGGGAGACACCCTGATCAAGCAGGTGCTTTTCCCAGGCCAGGCTCATCCTTTGCACTCCGGGTGTGCTGAGCCCTGCGAATTCCCCAAATGTGCAAAATTAAAATTTTTGCTCTAGAAGCACCCAGACCCTTCTAGAGCCCCCCAGGAACCTTCTAAAAGCACCCAGACACGTCTAGAGCCCCCAGGAACATTCTAAAATCCCCCAGACACTTTTAGAGCCCCCAGTGTGCTTCTCAAAGCCCCCGGACTTTCTAGAGCCCCCCAAAACCTTATAAAGGCCCCCAAAATCTTGTAAAGCCCCCCAGGCCCTACTAAACCCCCTTAGGACCCTTCTACAATACCCTAGACCCTTCTAGAGCCACCGAGGACCCTTCTAAAAGACCCCAAACCCTTCCGGAGCCCCTTAGAAACCTTTTTAGAGACCCTAGACCCTCCTAGATCCTTCAAGGACTCTTCTAAAAGCCCCCAGATACTTCTAGGGGTTAGAGGCAGGGTTAGGGTTAGGGTTAGGGTTAGGGTTAGAGTTAGGGTTAGGGTTAGGGTTAGGGTTAGGGTTAGAGTTAGGGTTAGGGTTAGGGTTAGGGTTAGGGTTAGGGTTAGGGTTAGGGTTAGGGTTAGGGTTAGGGTTAGAGTTAGGGTTAGGGTTAGGGTTAGGGTTAGGGTTAGGGTTAGGGTTAGGGTTAGGCTTAGGCTTAGGGTTAGGGTTAGGGTTAGGGTTAGGGTTAGAGTTAGGGTTAGGTTTAGGGTTAGAGTTAAGGTTAGGGTTAGGGTTAGGGTTAGGGTTAGGGTTAGGGTTAGGGTTAGGGTTAGGGTTAGAGTTAGGGTTAGGGTTAGGGTTAGGGTTAGGGTTAGAGTTAGGGTTAGGGTTAGGGTTAGAGTTAGGGTTAGGGTTAGGGTTAGGGTTAGGGTTAGGGTTAGGGTTAGGGTTAGGGTTAGAGTTAGGATTAGGGTTAGGGTTAGGGTTAGAGTTAGGGTTAGGGTTAGGGTTAGGGTTAGGGTTAGGGTTAGGGTAAGGGTTAGGGTTAGGGTTAGGGTTAGGGTTTGGGTTTGTGTTAGAGTTAGGGTTAGAGTAAGAGTTAGGGTTAGGGATAGGGTTAGGGTTAGGGTTTGGGTTTGTGTTAGAGTTAGGGTTAGAGTAAGAGTTAGGGTTAGGGATAGGGTTAGGAACCTTTTTTTGCCCTACAGGACCCATCTAAAAGCACTCAGACCATTCAACATCCCCTCAGGACCCTCCTAACTGTCCCCAGATCCTTCTAGAGCCCACCAGGACCCTTCTAAAAGACCCAGACCCTTCTAGAGCCCCCCAAGACCATTCTAAAAGACCCCAGACCCTTCTAGAGCCCCCCAGGACCCTTCTAATAGCCCCCAGAGCCTTCTAGATGCCCCCAGGACGCTTCTAAAAGCCCTAACACCCTTCTAGAGCCCCCCAGGACCCTTCTAAAAGCCTCCAGACACTTCTAGAGCTCCTCAGGACCCTTCTAAAATCCCCCAGACCCTTCTAGAGGCCCCCAGGGCCCCTCTAATGGTCCCCAGACCCTTCTAGAGCCCCCCAGGACCCATCTAAAAGCACCCAGACCCTTCTACATCCCCACAGAACCCTTCTAAAAGCCCCCAGACCCTTCTAGAGCCACCCAGGTCCCTTCTAAAAGCACCCAGACCCTTCTAGATGCACCCAGGACCCTTCTGAAAGCACCCAGACCCTTCTAGACCATCCCCGGATCATTCTAAAAGCACCCAGACCCATCTAGAGCCCACCAGGACTCTTCTAAAACCTTCCAGACCCTTCTAGAGGCCCCCAGGACCCTTCTGAATGCCCCCAGACCCTTCTAGACCCCCCAGGACCCTTCTAAAAGCCTCCAGACCCTTCTAGAGCTCCCCAGGACCCTTCAAAATGCACCGAGACATTTCTAGCGCCCCCCAGGACCCTTCTAAAAGCCCCCAGACCCATCTAGAGCTCCCCAGGACCCTTCTAAAAGCCCCCAGACCCTTCTAGAGCCCCCCTGTACCCTTCTAAAAGCACCCAGACCCTTCGAGAGCCCCACAGGACCCTTCTAAAAGCCACCAGACCCTTCTAGACCCTCCCCGAATCATTCTAAAAGCACTCAGACCCTTCTAGAGACACGCAGGACCATTCTAAAAGCCCCCAGACAATTCTAGAGCTCCCGAGGACCCTTCAAAAATCCCCCAGACCCTTCTAGAGGACCCCAGTGCCCCTCTAATGTTCCCCAGACCCTTCTAGATCCCCCAAGGACCCTTCTAAAAGCCCCCAGAGCCTTCTAGACCCTCCCTGGATCCTTCTAATAGCACCCAGACCCTTCTAGAGCCCCCCAGGACCCTTCTACAAGACCACCGAACCCTTCTAGAGCCTCTACGGACCATTCTAAAAGCCCCCGGACCCTTCTAGAGCCCCCCAGGACCCATCTAAAAGCCCCCAGACCTTTCTACAGCCACACAGGCCATACTGAAAGCACCCAGACCCTTCTAGAGCCCCCCAGGACCCTTCTAAAAGAATCCAGACCCTTCTACACCCTCCCCGGATCATTCTAAAAGCACCCAGACCCTTCTACAGCCTCCCAGGACCCTTCTAAAATCCTTCAGACCCTTCTAGAAGCCCCCAGGACCCTTCTGAAAGCCCCCAGAGCCTTGTAGATGCCCCCAGGACCCTTCTAAAAGCAACCACACCCTTCTAGAGCCCCCCAGGACGCTTCTAAAAGCCCCCAGACCATTCTAGAGCCACCCAGAACCCTTCTAAAAGCTCCCAGACCCTTCTAGAGCACCCAAGGACCCTTCTAAAAGCACCCAGACTAATCTAGACCCTCCCCGGATTCTTCTAAAAGCCCCCAGAGCATTCTAGAGCCCCGCAGGACCATTCTAAAAGCCCCCAGACCCTTCTAGAGCCTCCCAGGGCCATTCTAAAAGCAACCAGACCCTTCTAGATCCTCCCAGGACCCTTCTAAAAGCACCCAGACCCTTCTAGAGCCCCCCAGGACCTTTCTAAATGCCCCCAGACCCTTCTAGAGCCCCACAGGACCCTTCTAAAAGCACCCAAACCCTTCTAGAGACCCTACAGGACCCTTCTAGAAGCCCTCAGACCTTTCCAGAGTCTCCCAGGACCCTTCTAAAAGCACCCAGACCCTTCTAGATCCCCCCAGGACAATTCTAAAAGCACCCAGACCCTTCTAGAGCCCCCTAGGACCCTTCTCAAAGACCCCAGACCCTTCTAGATTCCTCCAGGACCCTTCTAAAAGCACCCAGACCCTTCTAGAGACCCGCAGGACCCTTCTAAAAGCCCCCAGACCCTTCTATATTCCCCCAGGACCCTTCTAAAAGACCCCAGACCCTTCTAGAGCTCCCCAGGACCCTTCAAAAACCCCCCAGACCCTTCTAGAGGCCGCCAGGGCTCCTCTAATGGTCCCCAGACCCTTCTAGAGCCCCCAAGGACCCTTCTAAAAGCCCCCAGAGCCTTCTAGACCCTCCCCGGATCCTTCTAATAGCACCCAGACCCTTCTAGAGCCCCCCAGGACCCTTCTAAAAGGCCCCAGACCCTTCTAGAGCCTCCACGGACACTCCTAAAAGCAACCAGACCCTTCTAGAGCCTCCCAGGACCCTTTTAAAATCCCTCAGACACTTCTAGAGGCCCCCAGGACCCTTCTAAAATACCCCAGAGCCTTCAAGATGCCCCCAGGACAATTCTAAAAGAACTCACAGCATTCTAGAGCCCCCCAGGAACCTTCTAAAAGCCCCCAGACCCTTCTAGAAACCCGCAGGACCCTTCTAATAGCACTCAGACCCTTCTAGAGTCTACCAGGACCCTTCTAAAAGCACCCAGACCTTTCTAGAGCTCCCCAGGACCATTCTAAACTCCCCCAGACCCTTCCAGAGCCCCCCAGGACGCTTCTAAATGCCCCCAGACCCATCTAGAGCACACCAGGACTCTTCTAAAAGCCTCCAGTCCCTTCTAGAGGCCCCCAGGACCCTTCTGAATGCCCCCAGACCCTTCTAGAGCCCCCCAGGACTCTTTTAAAAGACCCCAGACCATTCCAGAGGCCCTCAGGACCCTTCTGAAAGCGCCCAGACCCTTCTAGAGCAACCCAGGACCCTTCTAAATGAACCCAGACACTTCTAGCGCCACCCAGGACCCTTCTAAAAGCCCCCAGACCCTTCTAGCGCTCCCCAGGACCCTTCTAAAAGTCCCCAGACAATTCTAGACCCCCCAGGACCCTTCTAAAAGCACCCAGACCCTTCTAGAGCCCCCCAGGACACTTCTAACAGCCCCCAGACCATTCTAGACCCAAACCGAATCCTTCTAAAAGCGTCCAGACCCTTCTAGAGCCCCCCAGGACCCTTCTAAAAGCCCCCAGACCCTTCTAGAGACCCGCAGGACCCTTTTAAATGCCCCCCCACCCTTCTAGAGTCTACCAGGACCCTTCAAAAAGCCCCCAGACCCTTCTAGAGCTGCCCAGGACCATTCTAAACTCCCCGAGACCCTTCTAGAGGCCCCAAGGGCTCATCTAATGGTCCCCAGACCATTCTAGAGCCCCCAAGGACCCTTCTAAAAGCCTCCAGACCCTTCTAGAGACACGCAGGACCCTTCTAAAAGACCCCAGACCCTTCTAGAGCCTCCCAGGACCCTTCTAAAAGCCCCCACACAATTCTAGAGCTCCCCAGGACCCTTCTAAAATCTCCCAGACCCTTCTAGAGGACCCCAGTGCCCCTCTAATGGTCCCCAGACCCTTATATAGCCCCCAAGGACCCTTCTAAAAGCTCCCAGACCCTTCTAGACCTTCCCAGGATCATTCTAATAGCCCCCAGACCCTTCTAGAGCCCCCCAGGACCCTTCTAAAAGCCCCCAGACCCTTCTAGAGCCTCCACGGACCCTTCTGAAAGCCCCCGGACCCTTCCAGAGCCCCCCAGGACCCTTCTACTGCCCCACAGGACCATTCTAAAAGCCCCCAGACCCTTCTAGAGCCACCCAGGACCCTTCTAAAAGCACCTAGACCCTTCTAGAGGCCCCCAGGACCCTTCTAAAAGCCCCCAGAGCTTTCTAGAGGCCCCCTGGTCCCTTCAAAAAGCCCCCAGACCCTTCTAGAGCCTCCCAGGACCATTCTAAAAGCACCCAGACACTTCTAGAGCCTCCCAGGACCCTTCTAAAAGCACCCTGACCCTTCTAGAGCCCCCCAGGACCATTCTAAAAGCCCCCAGACCCTTCTAGAGCCTCGCACGACCCTTCTAAAAGCCCCCAGACCCTTCTAGAGACCCTACAGGACCCTTCTAAAAGCCCTCAGACCCTTCTAGCGTCTCCCAGGACCCTTCTAAAAGCTCCCAGACCCTTCTAGAGCACCCCAGGACCCTTCTAAAAACACCCAGACCCTTCTAGAGGCCCCTAGGACCCTTCTCAAAGACCCCAGAGCCTTCTAGAGTCCTCCAGGGCCCTTCTAAAAGCCCCCAGACCCTTCTAGAGACACGCAGGACCCTTCTAAAAGCCCCCAGACCCTTCTAGATTCCCCCAGGACCCTTGTAAAAGCCCCCAGACCCTTCTAGAGCTCCTCAGGACCCTTCTAAAATCCCCCAGACCCTTCTAGAGGACCCCAGGGCTCCTCTAATGGTCCCCAGACCCTTCTAGAGCCACCAATAACCCTTCTAAATGCCCACAGAGCCTTCTAGACCCTCCCCGGATCCTTCTAATAGACCCCAGACCCTTCTAGAGCCCCCCAGGACCCTTCTAAAAGCACCCAGACCCTTCTAGAGCCTCCACGGACCATTCTAAAAGCCCCCGGACCCTTCTAGAGCCCCCCAGGACCAATCTAAAAGCCCCCAGACCCTTCTACAGCCCCACAGGACCCTTCTAAAAGCCCCCAGACCCTTCTAGAGGCCCCCAGGACCCTTCTGAAAGCACCCAGACCCTTCTAGAGCTCCCAAGGACCCTTCTAAAAGCCGCCAGACACTTCTAGAGCCTCCCAGGATCCTTCTAAAATCGTCCAGACATTTGTAGAGCCCCCCAGGACCCTTCTAAAAGCACCCAGACCCATCTGGATCCTCCCAGGACCTTTCTAAAAGCCCCCAGACCATTCTAGATGACCCAGGACCCTTCTAAAAGCACCCAGACCCTTCTAGAGCCCCCCAGGACACTTCTGAAAGCCCCCAGACCCTTCTAGAGCCCCCCAGGACCCTTCTAAATGACCCCAGACCCATCTAGAGCCCCCCAGGACTCTTCTAATAGACTCCAGACCCTTCTAGAGGCCCCCAGGACCCTTCTGAATGCCCCCAGAACCTTCTAGAGCCCCCCAGAACTCTTCTAAAAGCCTCCAGACCCTTCTAGATGCCCCCAGGACCCTTCTAAAAGCCCCAAGACCCTTCTAGACCCTCCCCGAATCCTTCTAAAAGCAACCAGACCCTTCTAGAGCCTCCCAGGACCCGTTTAAAATCCCTCACACCCTTCTAGAGCCCCCCAGGACCATTCTAAAAGAACCCAGACCCTTCTAGAGACCCGAAGGACCCTTCTAAAAGCACTCAGACCCTTCTAGAGTCTCCCAGGACCCTTCTAAAAGCACCCAGACCCTTCTAGAGCTCCCCAGGACCTATCTAAACTCACCCAGACCCTTCTAGAGCCCCCCAGGACCATTCTAAATGTCCCCAGACCCATCTAGACCCCCCCAGGACTCTTCTAAAAGCATCCAGACCCTTCTAGAGGCCCCCAGGACCCTTCTGAATGCCCCCAGACCCTTCTAGAGCCCCCCAGAACTCTTCTAAAAGCCTCCAGACCCTTCTAGAGGCCCCCAGGACCCTTCTGAAAGCCCCCAGACCCTTCTACAGCTCCCCAGGACCCTTCTAAATGCACCCAGACAATTTAGCGCCACCCAGGACCATTCTAAAAGACCCCAGACCCTTCTAGAGCTCCCCAGGACCCTTCTAAAAGCACCCAGACCCTTCTAGAGCCCCCCAGGACCCTTCTAAAAGCACCCAGACCCTTCTAGAGCCCCACAGGACCCTTCTAAATGCCCCCAGACTCTTCTAGACCCTCCCCGAATCCTTCTAAAAGCACCCAGACCATTCCAGAGCCTCCCAGGACCCTTCTAAAATCCCTCAGACACTTCTAGAGGCCCACAGGACACTTCTAAAAGCCCCCAGAGCCTTCTAGATGCCCCCAGGACCATTCTAAAAGCCCTCACACCCTTCTAGAGCACCCCAGGACCCTTCTAAAAGCCCCCAGACCCTTCTAGAGCCCCCCAGGACCCTTCTAAAAGCCCCCAGACTCTTCTAGAGACCCGCAGGACCCTTCTAAATGCCCCCAGACCCTTCTAGAGTCTCCCAGGACCATTCTAAAAGCCCCCAGACCCTTCTAGAGCTCCCCAGGACCCTTCTAAAATACCCCAGACCCCTCTAGAGGCCCCCAGGGCTCCTCTAGTGGTCCCCACACCCTTCTAGAGCCCCCAAGGACCCTTCTAAAAGCCCCCAGACCCTTCTAGATACACGCAGGACTCTTCTAAAAGCCCCCAGACCCTTCTAGAGCCTCCCAGGACCTTTCTAAAAGCACCCAGACAATTCTAGACCTCCCGAGGACCATTCTCAAAGACCCCAGAGCCTTCTAGAGTCCTCCAGGGCCCTTCTAAAAGCCCCCAGACCCTTCTAGAGGAACCCAGGGCTCCTCTAATGGTCCCCAGACCCTTCTAGAGCCACCAATAACCCTTCTAATGCCCACAGAGCCTTCTAGACCCTCCCCGGATCCTTCTAATAGACCCCAGACCCTTCTAGAGCCCCCCAGGACCCTTCTAAAAGCACCCAGACCCTTCTAGAGCCTCCACGGACCATTCTAAAAGCCCCCGGACCCTTCTAGAGCCCCCCAGGACCAATCTAAAAGCCCCCAGACCATTCTACAGCCCCACAGGACCCTTCTAAAAGCCCCCAGACCCTTCTAGAGCCACCCAGGACCTTTCTGAAAGCACCCAGACCCTTCTAGAGGCCCCCAGGACCCTTCTGAAAGCACCCAGACCCTTCTAGAGCTCCCAAGGACCCTTCTAAAAGCCGCCAGACACTTCTAGAGCCTCCCCGGATCCTTCTAAAATCCTCCAGACATTTGTAGAGCCCCCCAGGACCCTTCTAAAAGCACCCAGACCCGTTCTAGACCATCACCGGATCCTTCTAAAACCACCCAGACCCATCTGGATCCTCCCAGGACCTTTCTAAAAGCCCCCAGACCATTCTAGATGACCCAGGACCCTTCTAAATGACCCCAGACCCTTCTAGAGCCCCCCAGGACACTTCTGAAAGCCCCCAGACCCTTCTAGAGCCCCCCAGGACCCTTCTAAATGAACCCAGACCCATCTAGAGCCCCCCAGGACTCTTCTAATAGACTCCAGACCCTTCTAGAGGCCCCCAGGACCCTTCTGAATGCCCCCAGACCCTTCTAGAGCCCCCCAGAACTCTTCTAAAAGCCTCCAGACCCTTCTAGATGCCCCCAGGACCCTTCTAAAAGCCCCCAGACCCTGCTAGACCCTCCCCGAATCTTTCTAAAAGCAACCAGACCCTTCTAGAGCCCCCCAGGACCATTCTAAAAGAACCCAGACCCTTCTAGAGACCCGAAGGACCATTCTAAAAGCACTCAGACCCTTCTAGAGTCTCCCAGGACCCTTCTAAAAGCACCCAGACCCTTCTAGAGCTCCCCAGGACCATTCTAAATGTCCCCAGACCCATCTAGACCCCCCCAGGACTCTTCTAAAAGCCTCCAGACCCTTCTAGAGGCCCCCAGGACCCTTCTGAAAGCCCCCAGACCCTTCTACAGCTCCCCAGGACCCTTCTAAATGCACCCAGACCCGTTCTAGACCATCACCGGATCCTTCTAAAACCACCCAGACCCATCTGGATCCTCCCAGGACCTTTCTAAAAGCCCCCAGACCATTCTAGATGACCCAGGACCCTTCTAAAAGCCCCCAGACCCTTCTAGAGCCCCCCAGGACACTTCTGAAAGCCCCCAGACCCTTCTAGAGCCCCCCAGGACCCTTCTAAATGAACCCAGACCCATCTAGAGCCCCCCAGGACTCTTCTAATAGACTCCAGACCCTTCTAGAGGCCCCCAGGACTCTTCTGAATGCCCCCAGAACCTTCTAGAGCCCCCCAGAACTCTTCTAAAAGCCTCCAGACCCTTCTAGATGCCCCCAGGACCCTTCTAAAAGCCCCCAGACCCTGCTAGACCCTCCCCGAATCTTTCTAAAAGCAACCAGACCCTTCTAGAGCCCCCCAGGACCATTCTAAAAGAACCCAGACCCTTCTAGAGACCCGAAGGACCCTTCTAAAAGCACTCAGACCCTTCTAGAGTCTCCCAGGACCCTTCTAAAACCACCCAGACCCTTCTAGAGCTCCCCAGGACCATTCTAAATGTCCCCAGACCCATCTAGACCCCCCCAGGACTCTTCTAAAAGCATCCAGACCCTTCTAGAGGCCCCCAGGACCCTTCTGAATGCCCCCAGACCCTTCTAGAGCCCCCCAGAACTCTTCTAAAAGCCTCCAGACCCTTCTAGAGGCCCCCAGGACCCTTCTGAAAGCCCCCAGACCCTTCTACAGCTCCCCAGGACCCTTCTAAATGCACCCAGACACTTTTAGCGCCACCCAGGACCCTTCTAAAAGACCCCAGACCCTTCTAGAGCTCCCCAGGACCCTTCTAAAAGCACCCAGACCCTTCTAGAGCCCCCCAGGACCCTTCTAAAAGCACCCAGACCCTTCTAGAGCCCCACAGGACCCTTCTAAATGCCCCCAGACTCTTCTAGACCCTCCCCGAATCCTTCTAAAAGCACCCAGACCATTCCAGAGCCTCCCAGGACCCTTCTAAAATCCCTCAGACACTTCTACAGGCCCACAGGACACTTCTAAAAGCCCCCAGAGCCTTCTAGATGCCCCCAGGACCATTCTAAAAGCCCTCACACCCTTCTAGAGCAACCCAGGACCCTTCTAAAAGCCCCCAGACCCTTCTAGAGCCCCCCAGGACCCTTCTAAAAGCCCCCAGACCCTTCTAGAGACCCGCAGGACCCTTCTAAATGCCCCCAGACCCTTCTAGAGTCTCCCAGGACCCTTCTAAAAGCCCCCAGACCCTTCTAGAGCCCCCCAGGACCCTTCTAAAATACCCCAGACCCCTCTAGAGGCCCCCAGGGCTCCTCTAGTGGTCCCCACACCCTTCTAGAGCCCCCAAGGACCCTTCTAAAAGCCCCCAGACCCTTCTAGAGACACGCAGGACTCTTCTAAAAGCCCCCAGACCCTTCTAGAGCCTCCCAGGACCTTTCTAAAAGCCCCCAGACAATTCTAGACCTCCCGAGGACCCTTCTAAAATCACCCAGACCATTCTAGAGGCTCCCAGTGCCCCTCTAATGGTCCCCAGACCCTTCTAGAGACACGCAGGACCCTTCTAAAAGCCCCCAGACCCTTCTAGATTCCCCCAGGACCCTTGTAAAAGCCCCCAGACCCTTCTAGAGCTCCTCAGGACCCTTCTAAAATCCCCCAGACCCTTCTAGAGGACCCCAGGGCTCCTCTAATGGTCCCCAGACCTTTCTAGAGCCACCAATAACCCTTCTAATTGCCCACAGAGCCTTCTAGACCCTCCCCGGATCCTTCTAATAGACCCCAGACCCTTCTAGAGCCCCCCAGGACCCTTCTAAAAGCACCCAGACCCTTCTAGAGCCTCCACGGACCATTCTAAAAGCCCCCGGACCCTTCTAGAGCCCCCCAGGACCAATCTAAAAGCCCCCAGACCCTTCTACAGCCCCACAGGACCCTTCTAAAAGAACCCAGACCCTTCTAGAGCCCCCCAGGACACTTCTGAAAGCCCCCAGACCCTTCTAGAGCCCCCCAGGACCCTTCTAAATGACCCCAGACCCATCTAGAGCCCCCCAGGACTCTTCTAATAGACTCCAGACCCTTCTAGAGGCCCCCAGGACCCTTCTGAATGCCCCCAGAACCTTCTAGAGCCCCCCAGAACTCTTCTAAAAGCCTCCAGACCCTTCTAGATGCCCCCAGGACCCTTCTAAAAGCCCCCAGACCCTTCTAGACCCTCCCCGAATCCTTCTAAAAGCAACCAGACCCTTCTAGAGCCTCCCAGGACCCGTTTAAAATCCCTCACACCCTTCTAGAGCCCCCCAGGACCATTCTAAAAGAACCCAGACCCTTCTAGAGACCCGAAGGACCCTTCTAAAAGCACTCAGACCCTTCTAGAGTCTCCCAGGACCCTTCTAAAAGCACCCAGACCCTTCTAGAGCTCCCCAGGACCTATCTAAACTCCCCCAGACCCTTCTAGAGCCCCCCAGGACCATTCTAAATGTCCCCAGACCCATCTAGAGCCCCCCAGGACTCTTCTAAAAGCATCCAGACCCTTCTAGAGGCCCCCAGGACCCTTCTGAATGCCCCCAGACCCTTCTAGAGCCCCCCAGAACTCTTCTAAAAGCCTCCAGACCCTTCTAGAGGCCCCCAGGACCCTTCTGAAAGCCCCCAGACCCTTCTACAGCTCCCCAGGACCCTTCTAAATGCACCCAGACAATTTAGCGCCACCCAGGACCCTTCTAAAAGACCCCAGACCCTTCTAGAGCTCCCCAGGACCCTTCTAAAAGCACCCAGACCCTTCTAGAGCCCCCCAGGACCCTTCTAAAAGCACCCAGACCCTTCTAGAGACCCACAGGACCCTTCTAAATGCCCCCAGACTCTTCTAGACCCTCCCCGAATCCTTCTAAAAGCACCCAGACCATTCCAGAGCCTCCCAGGACCCTTCTAAAATCCCTCAGACACTTCTAGAGGCCCACAGGACACTTCTAAAAGCCCCCAGAGCCTTCTAGATGCCCCCAGGACCATTCTAAAAGCCCTCACACCCTTCTAGAGCAACCCAGGACCCTTCTAAAAGCCCCCAGACCCTTCTAGAGCCCCCCAGGACCCTTCTAAAAGCCCCCAGACCCTTCTAGAGACCCGCAGGACCCTTCTAAATGCCCCCAGACCCTTCTAGAGTCTCCCAGGACCATTCTAAAATCCCCCAGACCCTTCTAGAGCTCCCCAGGACCCTTCTAAAATACCCCAGACCCCTCTAGAGGCCCCCAGGGCTCCTCTAGTGGTCCCCACACCCTTCTAGAGCCCCCAAGGACCCTTCTAAAAGCCCCCAGACCCTTCTAGATACACGCAGGACTCTTCTAAAAGCCCCCAGACCCTTCTAGAGCCTCCCAGGACCATTCTAAAAGCCCCCAGACAATTCTAGACCTCCCGAGGACCCTTCTCAAAGACCCCAGAGCCTTCTAGAGTCCTCCAGGGCCCTTCTAAAAGCCCCCAGACCCTTCTAGAGGAACCCAGGGCTCCTCTAATGGTCCCCAGACCCTTCTAGAGCCACCAATAACCCTTCTAATGCCCACAGAGCCTTCTAGACCCTCCCCGGATCCTTCTAATAGACCCCAGACCCTTCTAGAGCCCCCCAGGACCCTTCTAAAAGCACCCAGACCCTTCTAGAGCCTCCACGGACCATTCTAAAAGCCCCCGGACCCTTCTAGAGCCCCCCAGGACCAATCTAAAAGCCCCCAGACCCTTCTACAGCCCCACAGGACCCTTCTAAAAGCCCCCAGACCCGTTCTAGACCATCACCGGATCCTTCTAAAACCACCCAGACCCATCTGGATCCTCCCAGGACCTTTCTAAAAGCCCCCAGACCATTCTAGATGACCCAGGACCCTTCTAAAAGCCCCCAGACCCTTCTAGAGCCCCCCAGGACACTTCTGAAAGCCCCCAGACCCTTCTAGAGCCCCCCAGAACCCTTCTAAATGAACCCAGACCCATCTAGAGCCCCCCAGGACTCTTCTAATAGACTCCAGACCCTTCTAGAGGCCCCCAGGACCCTTCTGAATGCCCCCAGACCCTTCTAGAGCCCCCCAGAACTCTTCTAAAAGCCTCCAGACCTTTCTAGATGCCCCCAGGACCCTTCTAAAAGCCCCCAGACCCTGCTAGACCCTCCCCGAATCTTTCTAAAAGCAACCAGACCCTTCTAGAGCCCCCCAGGACCATTCTAAAAGAACCCAGACCCTTCTAGAGACCCGAAGGACCATTCTAAAAGCACTCAGACCCTTCTAGAGTCTCCCAGGACCCTTCTAAAAGCACCCAGACCCTTCTAGAGCTCCCCAGGACCATTCTAAATGTCCCCAGACCCATCTAGACCCCCCCAGGACTCTTCTAAAAGCATCCAGACCCTTCTAGAGGCCCCCAGGACCCTTCTGAATGCCCCCAGACCCTTCTAGAGCCCCCCAGGACTCTTCTAAAAGCCTCCAGACCCTTCTAGAGGCCCCCAGGACCCTTCTGAAAGCCCCCAGACCCTTCTACAGCTCCCCAGGACCCTTCTAAATGCACCCAGACCCGTTCTAGACCATCACCGGATCCTTCTAAAACCACCCAGACCCATCTGGATCCTCCCAGGACCTTTCTAAAAGCCCCCAGACCATTCTAGATGACCCAGGACCCTTCTAAAAGCCCCCAGACCCTTCTAGAGCCCCCCAGGACACTTCTGAAAGCCCCCAGACCCTTCTAGAGCCCCCCAGGACCCTTCTAAATGAACCCAGACCCATCTAGAGCCCCCCAGGACTCTTCTAATAGACTCCAGACCCTTCTAGAGGCCCCCAGGACTCTTCTGAATGCCCCCAGAACCTTCTAGAGCCCCCCAGAACTCTTCTAAAAGCCTCCAGACCCTTCTAGATGCCCCCAGGACCCTTCTAAAAGCCCCCAGACCCTGCTAGACCCTCCCCGAATCTTTCTAAAAGCAACCAGACCCTTCTAGAGCCCCCCAGGACCATTCTAAAAGAACCCAGACCCTTCTAGAGACCCGAAGGACCCTTCTAAAAGCACTCAGACCCTTCTAGAGTCTCCCAGGACCCTTCTAAAACCACCCAGACCCTTCTAGAGCTCCCCAGGACCATTCTAAATGTCCCCAGACCCATCTAGACCCCCCCAGGACTCTTCTAAAAGCATCCAGACCCTTCTAGAGGCCCCCAGGACCCTTCTGAATGCCCCCAGACCCTTCTAGAGCCCCCCAGAACTCTTCTAAAAGCCTCCAGACCCTTCTAGAGGCCCCCAGGACCCTTCTGAAAGCCCCCAGACCCTTCTACAGCTCCCCAGGACCCTTCTAAATGCACCCAGACACTTTTAGCGCCACCCAGGACCCTTCTAAAAGACCCCAGACCCTTCTAGAGCTCCCCAGGACCCTTCTAAAAGCACCCAGACCCTTCTAGAGCCCCCCAGGACCCTTCTAAAAGCACCCAGACCCTTCTAGAGCCCCACAGGACCCTTCTAAATGCCCCCAGACTCTTCTAGACCCTCCCCGAATCCTTCTAAAAGCACCCAGACCATTCCAGAGCCTCCCAGGACCCTTCTAAAATCCCTCAGACACTTCTACAGGCCCACAGGACACTTCTAAAAGCCCCCAGAGCCTTCTAGATGCCCCCAGGACCATTCTAAAAGCCCTCACACCCTTCTAGAGCAACCCAGGACCCTTCTAAAAGCCCCCAGACCCTTCTAGAGCCCCCCAGGACCCTTCTAAAAGCCCCCAGACCCTTCTAGAGACCCGCAGGACCCTTCTAAATGCCCCCAGACCCTTCTAGAGTCTCCCAGGACCCTTCTAAAAGCCCCCAGACCCTTCTAGAGCTCCCCAGGACCCTTCTAAAATACCCCAGACCCCTCTAGAGGCCCCCAGGGCTCCTCTAGTGGTCCCCACACCCTTCTAGAGCCCCCAAGGACCCTTCTAAAAGCCCCCAGACCCTTCTAGAGACACGCAGGACTCTTCTAAAAGCCCCCAGACCCTTCTAGAGCCTCCCAGGACCTTTCTAAAAGCCCCCAGACAATTCTAGACCTCCCGAGGACCCTTCTAAAATCACCCAGACCATTCTAGAGGCTCCCAGTGCCCCTCTAATGGTCCCCAGACCCTTCTAGAGACACGCAGGACCCTTCTAAAAGCCCCCAGACCCTTCTAGATTCCCCCAGGACCCTTGTAAAAGCCCCCAGACCCTTCTAGAGCTCCTCAGGACCCTTCTAAAATCCCCCAGACCCTTCTAGAGGACCCCAGGGCTCCTCTAATGGTCCCCAGACCTTTCTAGAGCCACCAATAACCCTTCTAATTGCCCACAGAGCCTTCTAGACCCTCCCCGGATCCTTCTAATAGACCCCAGACCCTTCTAGAGCCCCCCAGGACCCTTCTAAAAGCACCCAGACCCTTCTAGAGCCTCCACGGACCATTCTAAAAGCCCCCGGACCCTTCTAGAGCCCCCCAGGACCAATCTAAAAGCCCCCAGACCCTTCTACAGCCCCACAGGACCCTTCTAAAAGCCCCCAGACCCTTCTAGAGCCCCCCAGGACACTTCTGAAAGCCCCCAGACCCTTCTAGAGCCCCCCAGGACCCTTCTAAATGACCCCAGACCCATCTAGAGCCCCCCAGGACTCTTCTAATAGACTCCAGACCCTTCTAGAGGCCCCCAGGACCCTTCTGAATGCCCCCAGAACCTTCTAGAGCCCCCCAGAACTCTTCTAAAAGCCTCCAGACCCTTCTAGATGCCCCCAGGACCCTTCTAAAAGCCCCCAGACCCTTCTAGACCCTCCCCGAATCCTTCTAAAAGCAACCAGACCCTTCTAGAGCCTCCCAGGACCCGTTTAAAATCCCTCACACCCTTCTAGAGCCCCCCAGGACCATTCTAAAAGAACCCAGACCCTTCTAGAGACCCGAAGGACCCTTCTAAAAGCACTCAGACCCTTCTAGAGTCTCCCAGGACCCTTCTAAAAGCACCCAGACCCTTCTAGAGCTCCCCAGGACCTATCTAAACTCCCCCAGACCCTACTAGAGCCCCCCAGGACCATTCTAAATGTCCCCAGACCCATCTAGAGCCCCCCAGGACTCTTCTAAAAGCATCCAGACCCTTCTAGAGGCCCCCAGGACCCTTCTGAATGCCCCCAGACCCTTCTAGAGCCCCCCAGAACTCTTCTAAAAGCCTCCAGACCCTTCTAGAGGCCCCCAGGACCCTTCTGAAAGCCCCCAGACCCTTCTACAGCTCCCCAGGACCCTTCTAAATGCACCCAGACAATTTAGCGCCACCCAGGACCCTTCTAAAAGACCCCAGACCCTTCTAGAGCTCCCCAGGACCCTTCTAAAAGCACCCAGACCCTTCTAGAGCCCCCCAGGACCCTTCTAAAAGCACCCAGACCCTTCTAGAGCCCCACAGGACCCTTCTAAATGCCCCCAGACTCTTCTAGACCCTCCCCGAATCCTTCTAAAAGCACCCAGACCATTCCAGAGCCTCCCAGGACCCTTCTAAAATCCCTCAGACACTTCTAGAGGCCCACAGGACACTTCTAAAAGCCCCCAGAGCCTTCTAGATGCCCCCAGGACCATTCTAAAAGCCCTCACACCCTTCTAGAGCAACCCAGGACCATTCTAAAAGCCCCCAGACCCTTCTAGAGCCCCCCAGGACCCTTCTAAAAGCCCCCAGACCCTTCTAGAGACCCGCAGGACCCTTCTAAATGCCCCCAGACCCTTCTAGAGTCTCCCAGGACCATTCTAAAATCCCCCAGACCCTTCTAGAGCTCCCCAGGACACTTCTAAAATACCCCAGACCCCTCTAGAGGCCCCCAGGGCTCCTCTAGTGGTCCCCACACCCTTCTAGAGCCCCCAAGGACCCTTCTAAAAGCCCCCAGACCCTTCTAGATACACGCAGGACTCTTCTAAAAGCCCCCAGACCCTTCTAGAGCCTCCCAGGACCATTCTAAAAGCCCCCAGACAATTCTAGACCTCCCGAGGACCCTTCTCAAAGACCCCAGAGCCTTCTAGAGTCCTCCAGGGCCCTTCTAAAAGCCCCCAGACCCTTCTAGAGGAACCCAGGGCTCCTCTAATGGTCCCCAGACCCTTCTAGAGCCACCAATAACCCTTCTAATGCCCACAGAGCCTTCTAGACCCTCCCCGGATCCTTCTAATAGACCCCAGACCCTTCTAGAGCCCCCCAGGACCCTTCTAAAAGCACCCAGACCCTTCTAGAGCCTCCACGGACCATTCTAAAAGCCCCCGGACCCTTCTAGAGCCCCCCAGGACCAATCTAAAAGCCCCCAGACCCTTCTACAGCCCCACAGGACCCTTCTAAAAGCCCCCAGACCCGTTCTAGACCATCACCGGATCCTTCTAAAACCACCCAGACCCATCTGGATCCTCCCAGGACCTTTCTAAAAGCCCCCAGACCATTCTAGATGACCCAGGACCCTTCTAAAAGCCCCCAGACCCTTCTAGAGCCCCCCAGGACACTTCTGAAAGCCCCCAGACCCTTCTAGAGCCCCCCAGAACCCTTCTAAATGAACCCAGACCCATCTAGAGCCCCCCAGGACTCTTCTAATAGACTCCAGACCCTTCTAGAGGCCCCCAGGACCCTTCTGAATGCCCCCAGACCCTTCTAGAGCCCCCCAGAACTCTTCTAAAAGCCTCCAGACCTTTCTAGATGCCCCCAGGACCCTTCTAAAAGCCCCCAGACCCTGCTAGACCCTCCCCGAATCTTTCTAAAAGCAACCAGACCCTTCTAGAGCCCCCCAGGACCATTCTAAAAGAACCCAGACCCTTCTAGAGACCCGAAGGACCATTCTAAAAGCACTCAGACCCTTCTAGAGTCTCCCAGGACCCTTCTAAAAGCACCCAGACCCTTCTAGAGCTCCCCAGGACCATTCTAAATGTCCCCAGACCCATCTAGACCCCCCCAGGACTCTTCTAAAAGCATCCAGACCCTTCTAGAGGCCCCCAGGACCCTTCTGAATGCCCCCAGACCCTTCTAGAGCCCCCCAGGACTCTTCTAAAAGCCTCCAGACCCTTCTAGAGGCCCCCAGGACCCTTCTGAAAGCCCCCAGACCCTTCTACAGCTCCCCAGGACCCTTCTAAATGCACCCAGACCCGTTCTAGACCATCACCGGATCCTTCTAAAACCACCCAGACCCATCTGGATCCTCCCAGGACCTTTCTAAAAGCCCCCAGACCATTCTAGATGACCCAGGACCCTTCTAAAAGCCCCCAGACCCTTCTAGAGCCCCCCAGGACACTTCTGAAAGCCCCCAGACCCTTCTAGAGCCCCCCAGGACCCTTCTAAATGAACCCAGACCCATCTAGAGCCCCCCAGGACTCTTCTAATAGACTCCAGACCCTTCTAGAGGCCCCCAGGACCCTTCTGAATGCCCCCAGACCCTTCTAGAGCCCCCCAGAACTCTTCTAAAAGCCTCCAGAACCTTCTAGATGCCCCCAGGACCCTTCTAAAAGCCCCCAGACCCTGCTAGACCCTCCCCGAATCTTTCTAAAAGCAACCAGACCCTTCTAGAGCCCCCCAGGACCATTCTAAAAGAACCCAGACCCTTCTAGAGACCCGAAGGACCCTTCTAAAAGCACTCAGACCCTTCTAGAGTCTCCCAGGACCCTTCTAAAAGCATCCAGACCCTTCTAGAGGCCCCCAGGACCCTTCTGAATGCCCCCAGACCCTTCTAGAGCCCCCCAGAACTCTTCTAAAAGCCTCCAGACCCTTCTAGAGGCCCCCAGGACCCTTCTGAAAGCCCTCAGACCCTTCTACAGCTCCCCAGGACCCTTCTAAATGCACCCAGACACTTTTAGCGCCACCCAGGACCCTTCTAAAAGACCCCAGACCCTTCTAGAGCTCCCCAGGACCCTTCTAAAAGCACCCAGACCCTTCTAGAGCCCCCCAGGACCCTTCTAAAAGCACCCAGACCCTTCTAGAGCCCCACAGGACCCTTCTAAATGCCCCCAGACTCTTCTAGACCCTCCCCGAATCCTTCTAAAAGCACCCAGACCATTCCAGAGCCTCCCAGGACCCTTCTAAAATCCCTCAGACACTTCTACAGGCCCACAGGACACTTCTAAAAGCCCCCAGAGCCTTCTAGATGCCCCCAGGACCATTCTAAAAGCCCTCACACCCTTCTAGAGCACCCCAGGACCCTTCTAAAAGCCCCCAGACCCTTCTAGAGCCCCCCAGGACCCTTCTAAAAGCCCCCAGACCCTTCTAGAGCCCCCCAGGACCATTCTAAAATACCCCAGACCCCTCTAGAGGCCCCCAGGGCTCCTCTAGTGGTCCCCACACCCTTCTAGAGCCCCCAAGGACCCTTCTAAAAGCCCCCAGACCCTTCTAGAGACACGCAGGACTCTTCTAAAAGCCCCCAGACCCTTCTAGAGCCTCCCAGGACCTTTCTAAAAGCCCCCAGACAATTCTAGACCTCCCGAGGACCCTTCTAAAATCACCCAGACCATTCTAGAGGCTCCCAGTGCCCCTCTAATGGTCCCCAGACCCTTCTAGAGGCCCCCAGGACCCTTCTGAAAGCCCCCAGACCCTTCTACAGCTCCCCAGGACCCTTCTAAATGCACCCAGACCCGTTCTAGACCATCACCGGATCCTTCTAAAACCACCCAGACCCATCTGGATTCTCCCAGGACCCTTCTAAAAGCCCCCAGACCCTTCTAGATTCCCCCAGGACCCTTGTAAAAGCCCCCAGACCCTTCTAGAGCTCCTCAGGACCCTTCTAAAATCCCCCAGACCCTTCTAGAGGACCCCAGGGCTCCTCTAATGGTCCCCAGACCTTTCTAGAGCCACCAATAACCCTTCTAAATGCCCACAGAGCCTTCTAGACCCTCCCCGGATCCTTCTAATAGACCCCAGACCCTTCTAGAGCCCCCCAGGACCCTTCTAAAAGCACCCAGACCCTTCTAGAGCCTCCACGGACCATTCTAAAAGCCCCCGGACCCTTCTAGAGCCCCCCAGGACCAATCTAAAAGCCCCCAGACCCTTCTACAGCCCCACAGGACCTTTCTAAAAGCCCCCAGACCCTTCTAGAGCCACCCAGGACCTTTCTGAAAGCACCCAGACCCTTCTAGAGGCCCCCAGGACCCTTCTGAAAGCACCCAGACCCTTCTAGAGCTCCCAAGGACCCTTCTAAAAGCCGCCAGACACTTCTAGAGCCTCCCCGGATCCTTCTAAAATCCTCCAGACATTTGTAGAGCCCCCCAGGACCCTTCTAAAAGCACCCAGACCCTTCTAGACCATCACCGGATCCTTCTAAAACCACCCAGACCCATCTGGATCCTGCCAGGACCTTTCTAAAAGCCCCCAGACCATTCTAGATGACCCAGGACCCTTCTAAAAGCACCCAGACCCTTCTAGAGCCCCCCAGGACACTTCTGAAAGCCCCCAGACCCTTCTATAGCCCCCCAGGACCCTTCTAAATGACCCCAGACCCATCTAGAGCCCCCCAGGACTCTTCTAATAGACTCCAGACCCTTCTAGAGGCCCCCAGGACCCTTCTGAATGCCCCCAGACCCTTCTAGAGCCCCCCAGAACTCTTCTAAAAGCCTCCAGACCCTTCTAGATGCCCCCAGGACCCTTCTAAAAGCCCCCAGACCCTTCTAGACCCTCCCCGAATCTTTCTAAAAGCAACCAGACCCATCTAGAGCCTCCCAGGACCCTTTTAAAATCCCTCACACCCTTCTAGAGCCACCCAGGACCATTCTAAAAGAACCCAGACCCTTCTAGAGACCCGAAGGACCCTTCTAAAAGCACTCAGACCCATCTAGAGTCTCCCAGGACCCTTCTAAAAGCACCCAGACCCTTCTAGAGGTCCCCAGGACCTATCTAAACTACCCCAGACCCTTCTAGAGCCCCCCAGGACCATTCTAAATGTACCCAGACCCATCTAGACCCCCCCAGGACTCTTCTAAAAGCATCCAGACCCCTCTAGAGGCCCCCAGGACCCTTCTGAATGCCCCCAGACCCTTCTAGAGCCCCCCAGAACTCTTCTAAAAGCCTCCAGACCCTTCTAGAGGCCCCCAGGACCCTTCTGAAAGCCCCCAGACCCTTCTACAGCTCCCCAGGACCCTTCTAAATGCACCCAGACACTTTTAGCGCCACCCAGGACCCTTCTAAAAGACCCCAGACCCTTCTAGAGCTCCCCAGGACCCTTCTAAAAGCACCCAGACCCTTCTAGAGCCCCCCAGGACCCTTCTAAAAGCACCCAGACCCTTCTAGAGCCCCACAGGACCCTTCTAAATGCCCCCAGACTCTTCTAGACCCTCCCCGAATCCTTCTAAAAGCACCCAGACCATTCCAGAGCCTCCCAGGACCCTTCTAAAATCCCTCAGACACTTCTACAGGCCCACAGGACACTTCTAAAAGCCCCCAGAGCCTTCTAGATGCCCCCAGGACCATTCTAAATACACTCACACCCTTCTAGAGCACCCCAGGACCCTTCTAAAAGCCCCCAGACCCTTCTAGAGACCCGCAGGACCCTTCTAAATGCCCCCAGACCCTTCTAGATTCTCCCTGGACCCTTCTAAAAGCCCCCAGACCATTCTAGAGCTCCCCAGGACCCTTCTAAATTACCCCAGACCCCTCTAGAGTCCCTCAGGGCTCCTCTAGTGATCCCCACACGCTTCTAGAGCCCCCAAGGACCCTTCTAAAAGCCCCCAGACCCTTCTAGAGACACGCAGGACTCTTATAAAAGCCCCCAGACCCTTCTAGAGCCTCCCAGGACCTTTCTAAAAGCCCCCAGACAATTCTAGACCTCCCGAGGACCCTTCTAAAATCACCCAGACCATTCTAGAGGCTCGCAGTGCCCCTCTAATGGTCCCCAGACCCTTCTAGAGCCCCCAAGGACCCTTCTAAAAGCCCCCAGACCCTTCTATAGCCACCTAGGACCATTCTAAAAGCACCCAGACCCTTCTAGAGGCTCCCAGGACCCTTCTAAAATCCCCCAGACCCTTCTAGAGCCCCCTAGAACCCTTCTAAATGCCCCCAGACCCTTGTAGAGCCCCCCAGGACCCTTCTAAAAGCATCCAGACTATTCTAGAGGACCGCAGGACCCTTCTAAAATCCCCCAGACCCTTCTAGAACACTCCAGGACCCTTCTAAAAGACCCCAGACGATTCTAGAGCCCCTCAGGACTCTTCTAAATGCCCTCAGACACTTCTAGAGAGCCCAGGGCCCGTGTAAAAGCACCCAGACCCTTCTAGAGAACCCCAGGACCCTTCTAAAACCTCCCAGACCCTTCTAGACCCTCCCCGGATCTTTCTAAAAGCCCCCAGACCCTTCTAGAGCCCCCCAGGACCATTCTCAAAGACTCCAGACCCTTCTAGAGCCCCCAGGACCCTTCTAAAAGCCCCCAGACCCTTCTAGATCCTCCCCGTATCATTCTAAATGCCCCCAGACCCTTCTAGAGGACCCCAGGACCCTTCTAAAATCCGCCAGACCCTTCTAGAGCCTCCCCGGATCATTCTAAAAGCCCGTAGACGCTTCTTGATGCCCCCAGGACCATTCTAAAACCCTCCAGACATTTGTAGAGCCTCCCAGGACCCTTCTAAACGCCCCCAGACCCTTCTAGAACCTCCCCGGATCCTTCTAAAAGTACCCGACCCATCTGGATCCTCCCAGGACCCTTCTAAAAGACCCCAGACCCTTCTAGAGGCCCCAAGAACCCTTCTAATAGCCCCCCAGACCCTTCTAGAGCCCCTCAGGACCCTTCTGAAAATCCCCAGACCATTCTAGAGCACCCCAGGACCCTTCTAAATGCCCCCAGACCTTTCTAGAGGCCCCCAGGATCCTTCTAAAATCCCCCAGACCCTTCTAGAGACCCCCAGGACCCTTCTAAATGCCCCCAGTCCCTTCTAGAGCCCCCCAGGACCTTCTAAAAGCCTCCAGACTTTTGTAGATGCACGCAGGACCCTTCTGAAAGCCCCCAGACCCTTCTAGAGCCCCCCATAACTCCTCTAAAAGCCTCCAGACCCTTCTAGAGAAGCCCAGGGCCCCTATAAAAGCACCCAGACCCTTCTAGAGCTCCCCAGGACCCTTCTAAAATCCCTCAGACCCTTCTAGAGCCCCCCAGGACCCTTCCAAAATCCCCCAGACCCTTCTAGAACCGCCCAGGACCCTTGTAAAACCACCCAGACCATTCTAGACCCTCCCCGGATCCTTCTAAAAGCCCCCACACCCTTCTAGAGCCACCCAGGACCCTTCTAAAAGCCTCCAGCCTCTTCTAGAGCCCCCCAGGACCCTTCTAAAAGCCCCCAGACCCTTCTAGAGATTCCACGTATCCTTCTAAAAGCCCCCAGACCCTTCTAGAGCCCCCCAGGACCCTTCTAAATGCCCCCAGACCAATCTAGAGCCCCCCAGGACTCTTCTAAAAGCATCCAGTCCCTTCTAGAGGCCACCAGGACCGTTCTGAATGCCCCCAGACCATTCTAGAGCCCATCAGGACCATTCTAAAAGCCTCCAGACCCTTCTACATGCCCCCAGGACCTGTCTGAAAGCCCCCAGACCCTTCTAGAGCTCCCCAGGACCCTTCCAAATACACCCAAACACTTCTAGCGACCCACAGGACCCTTCTGAAAGCCCCAGACCCTTCTAGAGCTCCCCAGGACTCTTCTAAAAAGCCCCAGACCCTTCTAGAGCCCCCCAGGACCCGTCTAAAAGACCCCAGACCCTTCTAGAGCTCCACAGGACCCTTCTAAAAGCCCCAGACCCTTCTAGACCATCACCGGATCCTTCTAAAACCACCCAGACCCATCTGGATCCTCCCAGGACCTTTCTAAAAGCCCCCAGACCATTCTAGATGACCCAGGACCCTTCTAAAAGCCCCCAGACCCTTCTAGAGCCCCCCAGGACACTTCTGAAAGCCCCCAGACCCTTCTAGAGCCCCCCAGGACCCTTCTAAATGAACCCAGACCCATCTAGAGCCCCCCAGGACTCTTCTAATAGACTCCAGACCCTTCTAGAGGCCCCCAGGACCCTTCTGAATGCCCCCAGACCCTTCTAGAGCCCCCCAGAACTCTTCTAAAAGCCTCCAGAACCTTCTAGATGCCCCCAGGACCCTTCTAAAAGCCCCCAGACCCTGCTAGACCCTCCCCGAATCTTTCTAAAAGCAACCAGACCCTTCTAGAGCCCCCCAGGACCATTCTAAAAGAACCCAGACCCTTCTAGAGACCCGAAGGACCCTTCTAAAAGCACTCAGACCCTTCTAGAGTCTCCCAGGACCCTTCTAAAAGCATCCAGACCCTTCTAGAGGCCCCCAGGACCCTTCTGAATGCCCCCAGACCCTTCTAGAGCCCCCCAGAACTCTTCTAAAAGCCTCCAGACCCTTCTAGAGGCCCCCAGGACCCTTCTGAAAGCCCCCAGACCCTTCTACAGCTCCCCAGGACCCTTCTAAATGCACCCAGACACTTTTAGCGCCACCCAGGACCCTTCTAAAAGACCCCAGACCCTTCTAGAGCTCCCCAGGACCCTTCTAAAAGCACCCAGACCCTTCTAGAGCCCCCCAGGACCCTTCTAAAAGCACCCAGACCCTTCTAGAGCCCCACAGGACCCTTCTAAATGCCCCCAGACTCTTCTAGACCCTCCCCGAATCCTTCTAAAAGCACCCAGACCATTCCAGAGCCTCCCAGGACCCTTCTAAAATCCCTCAGACACTTCTACAGGCCCACAGGACACTTCTAAAAGCCCCCAGAGCCTTCTAGATGCCCCCAGGACCATTCTAAAAGCCCTCACACCCTTCTAGAGCACCCCAGGACCCTTCTAAAAGCCCCCAGACCCTTCTAGAGCCCCCCAGGACCCTTCTAAAAGCCCCCAGACCCTTCTAGAGCCCCCCAGGACCATTCTAAAATACCCCAGACCCCTCTAGAGGCCCCCAGGGCTCCTCTAGTGGTCCCCACACCCTTCTAGAGCCCCCAAGGACCCTTCTAAAAGCCCCCAGACCCTTCTAGAGACACGCAGGACTCTTCTAAAAGCCCCCAGACCCTTCTAGAGCCTCCCAGGACCTTTCTAAAAGCCCCCAGACAATTCTAGACCTCCCGAGGACCCTTCTAAAATCACCCAGACCATTCTAGATGCTCCCAGTGCCCCTCTAATGGTCCCCAGACCCTTCTAGAGGCCCCCAGGACCCTTCTGAAAGCCCCCAGACCCTTCTACAGCTCCCCAGGACCCTTCTAAATGCACCCAGACCCGTTCTAGACCATCACCGGATCCTTCTAAAACCACCCAGACCCATCTGGATCCTCCCAGGACCCTTCTAAAAGCCCCCAGACCCTTCTAGATTCCCCCAGGACCCTTGTAAAAGCCCCCAGACCCTTCTAGAGCTCCTCAGGACCCTTCTAAAATCCCCCAGACCCTTCTAGAGGACCCCAGGGCTCCTCTAATGGTCCCCAGACCTTTCTAGAGCCACCAATAACCCTTCTAAATGCCCACAGAGCCTTCTAGACCCTCCCCGGATCCTTCTAATAGACCCCAGACCCTTCTAGAGCCCCCCAGGACCCTTCTAAAAGCACCCAGACCCTTCTAGAGCCTCCACGGACCATTCTAAAAGCCCCCGGACCCTTCTAGAGCCCCCCAGGACCAATCTAAAAGCCCCCAGACCCTTCTACAGCCCCACAGGACCTTTCTAAAAGCCCCCAGACCCTTCTAGAGCCACCCAGGACCTTTCTGAAAGCACCCAGACCCTTCTAGAGGCCCCCAGGACCCTTCTGAAAGCACCCAGACCCTTCTAGAGCTCCCAAGGACCCTTCTAAAAGCCGCCAGACACTTCTAGAGCCTCCCCGGATCCTTCTAAAATCCTCCAGACATTTGTAGAGCCCCCCAGGACCCTTCTAAAAGCACCCAGACCCTTCTAGACCATCACCGGATCCTTCTAAAACCACCCAGACCCATCTGGATCCTGCCAGGACCTTTCTAAAAGCCCCCAGACCATTCTAGATGACCCAGGACCCTTCTAAAAGCACCCAGACCCTTCTAGAGCCCCCCAGGACACTTCTGAAAGCCCCCAGACCCTTCTATAGCCCCCCAGGACCCTTCTAAATGACCCCAGACCCATCTAGAGCCCCCCAGGACTCTTCTAATAGACTCCAGACCCTTCTAGAGGCCCCCAGGACCCTTCTGAATGCCCCCAGACCCTTCTAGAGCCCCCCAGAACTCTTCTAAAAGCCTCCAGACCCTTCTAGATGCCCCCAGGACCCTTCTAAAAGCCCCCAGACCCTTCTAGACCCTCCCCGAATCTTTCTAAAAGCAACCAGACCCATCTAGAGCCTCCCAGGACCCTTTTAAAATCCCTCACACCCTTCTAGAGCCACCCAGGACCATTCTAAAAGAACCCAGACCCTTCTAGAGACCCGAAGGACCCTTCTAAAAGCACTCAGACCCATCTAGAGTCTCCCAGGACCCTTCTAAAAGCACCCAGACCCTTCTAGAGGTCCCCAGGACCTATCTAAACTACCCCAGACCCTTCTAGAGCCCACCAGGACCATTCTAAATGTACCCAGACCCATCTAGACCCCCCCAGGACTCTTCTAAAAGCATCCAGACCCCTCTAGAGGCCCCCAGGACCCTTCTGAATGCCCCCAGACCCTTCTAGAGCCCCCCAGAACTCTTCTAAAAGCCTCCAGACCCTTCTAGAGGCCCCCAGGACCCTTCTGAAAGCCCCCAGACCCTTCTACAGCTCCCCAGGACCCTTCTAAATGCACCCAGACACTTTTAGCGCCACCCAGGACCCTTCTAAAAGACCCCAGACCCTTCTAGAGCTCCCCAGGACCCTTCTAAAAGCACCCAGACCCTTCTAGAGCCCCCCAGGACCCTTCTAAAAGCACCCAGACCCTTCTAGAGCCCCACAGGACCCTTCTAAATGCCCCCAGACTCTTCTAGACCCTCCCCGAATCCTTCTAAAAGCACCCAGACCATTCCAGAGCCTCCCAGGACCCTTCTAAAATCCCTCAGACACTTCTAGAGGCCCACAGGACACTTCTAAAAGCCCCCAGAGCCTTCTAGATGCCCCCAGGACCATTCTAAAAGCACTCACACCCTTCTAGAGCACCCCAGGACCCTTCTAAAAGCCCCCAGACCCTTCTAGAGACCCGCAGGACCCTTCTAAATGCCCCCAGACCCTTCTAGATTCTCCCTGGACCCTTCTAAAAGCCCCCAGACCCTTCTAGAGCTCCCCAGGACCCTTCTAAATTACCCCAGACCCCTCTAGAGTCCCTCAGGGCTCCTCTAGTGATCCCCACACGCTTCTAGAGCCCCCAAGGACCCTTCTAAAAGCCCCCAGACCCTTCTAGAGACACGCAGGACTCTTATAAAAGCCCCCAGACCCTTCTAGAGCCTCCCAGGACCTTTCTAAAAGCCCCCAGACAATTCTAGACCTCCCGAGGACCCTTCTAAAATCACCCAGACCATTCTAGAGGCTCGCAGTGCCCCTCTAATGGTCCCCAGACCCTTCTAGAGCCCCCAAGGACCCTTCTAAATGCCCCCAGACCCTTGTAGAGCCCCCCAGGACCCTTCTAAAAGCATCCAGACTATTCTAGAGGACCGCAGGACCCTTCTAAAATCCCCCAGACCCTTCTAGAACACTCCAGGACCCTTCTAAAAGACCCCAGACGATTCTAGAGCCCCTCAGGACTCTTCTAAATGCCCTCAGACACTTCTAGAGAGCCCAGGGCCCGTGTAAAAGCACCCAGACCCTTCTAGAGAACCCCAGGACCCTTCTAAAACCTCCCAGACCCTTCTAGACCCTCCCCGGATCTTTCTAAAAGCCCCCAGACCCTTCTAGAGCCCCCCAGGACCATTCTCAAAGACTCCAGACCCTTCTAGAGCCCCCAGGACCCTTCTAAAAGCCCCCAGACCCTTCTAGATCCTCCCCGTATCATTCTAAATGCCCCCAGACCCTTCTAGAGGACCCCAGGACCCTTCTAAAATCCGCCAGACCCTTCTAGAGCCTCCCCGGATCATTCTAAAAGCCCGTAGACGCTTCTAGATGCCCCCAGGACCATTCTAAAACCCTCCAGACATTTGTAGAGCCTCCCAGGACCCTTCTAAACGCCCCCAGACCCTTCTAGAACCTCCCCGGATCCTTCTAAAAGTACCCGACCCATCTGGATCCTCCCAGGACCCTTCTAAAAGACCCCAGACCCTTCTAGAGGCCCCAAGAACCCTTCTAATAGCCCCCCAGACCCTTCTAGAGCCCCTCAGGACCCTTCTGAAAATCCCCAGACCATTCTAGAGCACCCCAGGACCCTTCTAAATGCCCCCAGACCTTTCTAGAGGCCCCCAGGATCCTTCTAAAATCCCCCAGACCCTTCTAGAGACCCCCAGGACCCTTCTAAATGCCCCCAGTCCCTTCTAGAGCCCCCCAGGACCTTCTAAAAGCCTCCAGACTTTTGTAGATGCACGCAGGACCCTTCTGAAAGCCCCCAGACCCTTCTAGAGCCCCCCATAACTCCTCTAAAAGCCTCCAGACCCTTCTAGAGAAGCCCAGGGCCCCTATAAAAGCACCCAGACCCTTCTAGAGCTCCCCAGGACCCTTCTAAAATCCCTCAGACCCTTCTAGAGCCCCCCAGGACCCTTCCAAAATCCCCCAGACCCTTCTAGAACCGCCCAGGACCCTTGTAAAACCACCCAGACCATTCTAGACCCTCCCCGGATCCTTCTAAAAGCCCCCACACCCTTCTAGAGCCACCCAGGACCCTTCTAAAAGCCTCCAGCCTCTTCTAGAGCCCCCCAGGACCCTTCTAAAAGCCCCCAGACCCTTCTAGAGATTCCACGTATCCTTCTAAAAGCCCCCAGACCCTTCTAGAGCCCCCCAGGACCCTTCTAAATGCCCCCAGACCAATCTAGAGCCCCCCAGGACTCTTCTAAAAGCATCCAGTCCCTTCTAGAGGCCACCAGGACCGTTCTGAATGCCCCCAGACCATTCTAGAGCCCATCAGGACCATTCTAAAAGCCTCCAGACCCTTCTACATGCCCCCAGGACCTGTCTGAAAGCCCCCAGACCCTTCTAGAGCTCCCCAGGACCCTTCCAAATACACCCAAACACTTCTAGCGACCCACAGGACCCTTCTGAAAGCCCCAGACCCTTCTAGAGCTCCCCAGGACTCTTCTAAAAAGCCCCAGACCCTTCTAGAGCCCCCCAGGACCCGTCTAAAAGACCCCAGACCCTTCTAGAGCTCCACAGGACCCTTCTAAAAGCCCCAGACCCTTCTAGACCCTCCCCGGATCCTTCTAAAAGCACCCAGACCCTTCCAGAGCCTCTCCGGACAGTTCTAAAAGGCCGCAGACAATTCTAGAGGCCCCCAGGACCCTTCTAAAAGCACCCAGAGACTTCTAGATGCACCCAGGACCATTCTAAAAGCACTCACACCCTTCTAGAGCCCACCAGGACCCTTCTAAAAGCCGCCAGACCCTTCTAGAACCCCCAGGTCCCTTCTAAAAGCCCCCAGACGCTTCTAGAGACCCGCAGGACCCTTCTAAATGCACCCAGACCCTTCTAGATTCTCCCAGGACCCTTCTAAAAGCACCCAGACCCTTCTAGAGCTCCCCAGGACCCTTCTAAAAGCCCCAAGACCCTTCTAGAGCTCCCCAGGACCCTTCTAAAAGCCCCCAGACCCTTCTAGAGGCCCCCAGGACCCTTCTAAAAGCACCCAGACCCTTCTAGAGTCTCCCAGGACCCTTCTAAAAGCCCCCAGACCCTTCTAGACCCTCCCCGAATCCTTCTAAAAGCAACCAGACCCTTCTAGAGCCTCCCAGGACCCTTTTAAAATCCCTCAGACACTTCTAGAAGCCACCAGGACCCTTCTAAAAGCCATCAGAGTCTTCGAGATGCCCCCAGGACCCTTCTAAAAGACCTCACACCCTTCTAGAGCCCCCCAGGACCATTCTAAAAGAACCCAGACCCTTCTAGAGACCCGAAGGACCCTTCTAAAAGCACTCAGACCCTTCTAGAGTCTCCCAGGACCCTTCTAAAAGCACCCAGACCCTTCTAGAGCTCCCCAGGACCTATCTAAACTCCCCCAGACCCTTCTAGAGCCCCCCAGGACCATTCTAAATGTCCCCAGACCCATCTAGAGCCCCCCAGGACTCTTCTAAAAGCATCCAGACCCTTCTAGAGGCCCCCAGGACCCTTCTGAATGCCCCCAGACTGTTCTAGAGCCCCCCAGAACTCTTCTAAAAGCCTCCAGACCCTTCTAGAGGCCCCCAGGACCCTTCTGAAAGCACCCAGACCCTTCTAGAGCTCCCCAGGACCCTTCTAAATGCACCCAGACACTTTTAGCGCCACCCAGGACCCTTCTAAAAGACCCCAGACCCTTCTAGAGCTCCCCAGGACCCTTCTAAAAGCACCCAGACCCTTCTAGAGCCCCCCAGGACCCTTCTAAAAGCACCCAGACCCTTCTAGAGCCCCACAGGACCCTTCTAAATGCCCCCAGACTCTTCTAGACCCTCCCCGAATCCTTCTAAAAGCACCCAGACCATTCCAGAGCCTCCCAGGACCCTTCTAAAATCCCTCAGACACTTCTAGAGGCCCACAGGACACTTCTAAAAGCCCCCAGAGCCTTCTAGATGCCCCCAGGACCATTCTAAAAGCACTCACACCCTTCTAGAGCACCCCAGGACCCTTCTAAAAGCCCCCAGACCCTTCTAGAGCCCCCCAGGACCCTTCTAAAAGCCCTCAGACCCTTCTAGAGACACGCAGGACCTTCTAAATGCCCCCAGACCCTTCTAGAGTCTCCCAGGACCCTTCTAAAAGCCCCCAGACCCTTCTAGATCTCCCCAGGACCCTTCTAAAAGCCCCCAGACCCTTCTAGAGGCCCCTAGGGCCCCTCTAATGTTCCCCAGACCCTTCTAGAGCCCCCAAGGACCCTTCTAAAAGCCACCAGATCCTTCTAGAGACCCGCAGGACCCTTCTAAAACAACCCAGACCCTTGTTAGACCATCCCAGGACCCTTCTAATATCCCCCAGACCCTTCTAGAGCCCCCCAGGACCCTTCTAAAAGCCTCCAGACACTTCTAGACCCTCCCCGGATCCTTCTAAAAGCACCCAGACCCTTCTAGAGCCCCCCAGGACCCTTATAAAAGCCCCCAGAGCCTTCTAGATGCCCCCAGGACCCTTCTAAAAGCCCCCACACCATTCTAGAGCCACACCGGAACCTTCTAAAAGCCTCCAGACCCTTCTAGAGCCCACCAGGACCCTTCTAAAAGCCCCCAGACCCTTCTAGAGGCCCCAGGACTCTTCTAAAAGCCGCCAGACCCTTCTAGAGGCCCCCAGGACTCTTCTAAAAGCCCCCAGACCCTTCTAGAGGCCCCCTGGACCCTTCTAAAAGCCTCCAGACATTTGTAGAGCCCCCCAGGACCCTTCTAAATGCACCCAGACCAATCTAGACCCTCTCCGGATCCTTCTAAAAGCACCCAGACCCATCTGGATTCTCCCAGGACCCTTCTAAAAGACTCCAGACCCTTCTAGATGCGCCCAGGACCCTTCTAAAAGATTCCGGACCCTTCTAGAGGCCCCCAGGACCCTTCTGAAAACCCCCAGACCCTTCTAGAGCCCACCAGGACCCTTCTAAATGCCCCCAGACCCTTCTAGAGCCGCCCAGGGCCCTTCTAAAAGCTTCCAGACCCTTCTAGAGGCCCCCAGGACCCTTCTGAATGCCCCCAGACCCTTCTAGAGCCCCCCAGGACCCTTCTAAAAGACTCCAGACCCTTCTACAGCCCCCCAGGACCCTTCTGAAAGCCCCCAGACCCTTCTAGAGCTACCCAGGACCCTTCTAAAATACCCCAGACGCTTCTAGAGCCCCTTAGGACCCTTCTAAAAGCACCCAGACCCTTCTAGAGCCCCCTAGGCCCTATCTAAAAGCACCGTGACCCTTCTAGAGCCCCACAGGACCCTTCTAAAAGCCCCCAGACCCTTCTAGACCCTCCCTGGATCATTCTAAAAGCACCCAGACCCTTCTAGAGCCTCCCAGGACCCTTCTAAAATCCCTCAGACAATTCTAGAGGCCCCCAGGACCCTTCTAAAAGCCCCCAGAGCCTTCTAGATGCCCCCAGGAACCTTCTAAAAGCCCTCACACCCTTCTAGAGCCCACCAGGACTATCCTAAAACTCCCCCGACCCTTCTAGAGCCCCCCAGGACACTTCTAAAAGCACCCAGACCCTTCTAGAGCCCCCCAGGACCCTTCTAAAAAACTCCAGACCCTTCTACAGCCCCCCAGGACCCTTCTGAAAGCACCCAGACCCTTCTAGAGCTACCCAGAACCCTTCTAAAATACCCCAGACCCTTCTAGAGCTCTCCAGGACCCTTCTAATATCCCCCAGACCCTTCTAGATGCCCCCAAGGCCCCTCTAATGATACTCAGACCCTTCTAGAGCCCCCAAGGACCCTTCTAACAGGACCCAGACCCTTCTAGAGACCCGCAGGACAATTCTAAAAGCCCCCAGACCCTTCTACAGCCTCCCGGGACCCTTCTAAAAGACCCCAGACCCTTCTAGAGCTCCCCAGGACCCTTCTAAAAGCACCCAGATTTTTCTAGAGCTCCCCAGGACCGTATAGAAGACCCCACACCCTTCTTGAGGCACCCAGGACCCTTCCAAAATACCCCAGACCCTTCTAGAGCCACCCAAAGACCCTTCTCAAAGAACCCAGACCCTTCGAGAGCCCGCCAGGACACTTCTATAAGCCCCCAGACGCGTCTAGAGGACCCCAAGGCCCCTCTTAAGGACCCCCGTCTCTCCTAGAAGGGTCTCGGGGCTTTTAGAAGGGCCCTGGGGGGCTCTAGAATGGTCTGGGGGCTTTTAGAAGGGTCCTGGGGTTCTCTAGAAGGGTCTGGGGGCTTCTTAAAGTATCCTGGTGGCATCTAGAATGGTGTGGGATATATCAGAGGGGTTCGGGGATGATCTAGAAGGGTCTGGGGACTTTTAGAAGGGTCCGGGGGGCCTCTAGAAGGGTCTGGAGGCTTTTAGAAGGGTCCTGCGAGGCTCTAGAAGGGTCCGGGGGCTTTTAGAGGGGTCCTGCGAGGCTCTAGAAGGGTCTGGGGGCTTTTAGAATGATCCGGGGAGGGTCTAGAAGGGTCTGGGGGCCTTTAGAAGGGTCCTGGGGGTCTCTAGAAGGGTCTGAGGGCTTTTAGAATGATCCGGGGAGGGTCTAGAAGAGTCTGCGGGCCTTTAGAATGGTCCTGGGGCTCTCTAGAAGGGTCTAGGTGCTTTTAGAAGGGTCCTGGGAGGCTCTAGAAGGGTTTGGGGGCTTTTAGAATGGGCCTGGGTGGCTCTAGAAGGTTCTGGTTGCTTTTCGAAGGGTCCTGGCTTATCTAGAAGGGTCTGGGGGCATTTAGAAGGGTCCTGGGTGTCTCTAGAAGGGTCTGGGTGCTTTTAGAATGGTCCTGGGGGGCTCTAGAAGGGTCTGGTGGCTTTTAGAAGGGTACTGGGTGGATCTAGAAGGTTCTGGAGGCTTTCAGAAGGGTCATGGGGGTCTCTAGAATGGTCTGGGGGCTTTTAGAAGGGTCCTGGGGAGCCCTAGAAGGGTCTGGGTTCTTTTAGAAGGGTCCTGGGATGCTCTAGAAGGTTCTTGGGGCTATCAGAAGGGTCCTGGGGGCCTCTATAAGGGTCTGGGTGCTTTTAGAAGGGTCCTGGGGTGCTCTAGAAGGGTCTTGGGGCTTTTAGAAGGGTCCTGGGGTGCTCTAGAAGGTTCTGGGGGCTTTTTGAAGGGTCCTGGTGTCCTCTAGAAGGGTCTGAGGGCTTTAGAATGGTCCCGGGAGGCTCTAGAAGGGTCTGGGGTTTTTTAGAAGGATCCGGGGAGGGTCTAGAAGGGTCTGGGGGCTTTTAGAAGGGTCCTGGGGGCCTCTAGAAGGGTCTGGGGGCATTTAGATGGGTCATAGGGGGCTCTAGAAGGGTCAGGGGGCTTTTAGAAGGGTCCTGGGGGGCTCTAGAATGGTCTGGGGGCTTTTAGAATGATCCGGGGACGGTCTAGAAGGGTCTGGGTGCTTTTATAAGGGACCGGGGAGCCTCTAGAAGGGTCTGGATGCTTTTAGAAAGGTCCTGGTGGGCTCTAGAATGGTCTAGAGGCTTTTAGACGAGTCCTGGGGGCCTCTAGAAGGGTCTGGGGGCTTTTAGAAGGGTCCTGGGTGGATCTAGATTGGTCTGGGGGCTTGTAGAAGGGTCCTGGGGGGCTCTAGAAGGGTCTGGGGGCTTGTAGAATGGTCCTGGGGGGGCTCTAGAAGGGTCTGGTTGCTTTTAGAAGGGTCCTGGGGGCCTCTAGAAGGGTCTGGGGGCTTTTAGAAGGGTCCTTGGGGGCTCTAGAAGGGTCTGGGTGCTTGTAGAAAGGTCCTGGTAGGCTCTAGAAGGGTCTGGGGGATTTTAGAAGGGTCCTGGGGTGCTCTAGAATGGTCTGGGTGCTTTTAGAAGGGTCCTGGGAGGCTCTAGAAGGGTCTGGGGTCTTTTAGAAGGGTCCTGGGTGGCTCTAGAATGGTCTGGGGGCTTTTAGAAGGGTCCTGGGTGGATCTAGAAGAGTCTGGGGGCTTTTAGAAGGATCCTGGGAGGCTCTAGAAGGGTCTGGGGGCTTTTAGAATGGTCCTGGGATGCTCTAGAAGGGTCTTGGTGCTTTTAGAAGGGTCCTGGAGGGCTCTAGAAGGTTCTGGGTGCTTTCAGAAAGGTCCAGGGGGCCTCTAGAAGGGTCTGGAGGCCTTTAGAAGGGTCGGGGGGGGCTCTAAAATGGTCTGGGGGCTTTTAGACGGGTCCTGGCGTGCTCTAGAAAGGTCTGGGGACTTTTAGAAGGGTCCTGGGGTGCTCTAGAAGGGACGGGGTGCCTTAAGAGGAGGCCTGGGGGGCTCTAGAAGTGTCTGGGGGCTTTTAGAAGGGTCCTGGGGTGCTCTAGAAGGGTCTGGGGTCTTTTAGAAGGATCCGGGGAGTGTCTATAAGTGTCTGCGGCCTTTCAGAAGGGTCCTGGGGGGCTCTAGAAGGGTCTGGGGGCTTTTAGAAGGGTCCTGGGGGGGTCTAGAAGGGTCTGGTGGCTTTTAGAATGGTCCTGGGAGGCTCTAGAATGGTCTGGGTGCTTTTAGAAGGGTTCTGGGTGCCTCTTGAAGGGTCTGGGGGCATTTAGAAGGGTCCTGGGGGGCTCTAGAAGGGTCTAGGGGCTTTTAGAAGGGTACTGGGGGGCTCTAGAAGGGTCTGGGTGCTTTTAGAATGATCCTGGGGGGCTCTAGAAGGGTCTGGGGTCTTTTCGAAGGATCCGGGGATTGTCTAGAAGGGTCTGGGGGCTTTTAGAAGGGTCCTAGGGGACTCTAGAAGGGTCTGGGGGCTTTTAGATGGGTCCTAGGGGGCTCTAGAAGGGTCTGGGGGCTTTTGGAATGATCCTGGGGGGCTCTAGAAGGGTCTGGGGGCTTTTAGAATGATCCTGGGGGTCTCTAGAAGGGTCTGGGGGCTTTTAGAATGATCCGGGGACGGTCTAGAAAGGTCTGGGTGCTTTTTGAAGGATCCTAGGTGGCTCTAGAAGGGTCTGGGGGCTTTTAGAAGAATCCGGGGAGGGTCTAGAAGGGTCTGGGGGCTTTTAGAAGGGTCCTGGGTTTCTCTAGAAGGGTCTGGTTGCTTTTAGAAGGGTACTGGGAGGCTCTAGAAGGGTCGGGGTGCTTTTATAAGGGTCCGGGGAGCCTCTAGAAGGGTCTGGGTGCTTTTAGAAAGGTCCTGGGGGGCTCTAGAAGGGTCTAGAAGCTTTTAGACGGGTCCTGGGGGCCTCTAGAAGGGTCTGGGTGCTTTTAGAAGGGTCCTGGGTGGCTCTAGAAGGGTCTGGGGGCTTGTAGAAGGGTCCTGGGGGGCTCTAGATGGGTCTGGGGGCTTTTAGAAGGGTCCTGGGGGCATCTAGAAAGCTCTGGGAGCTTTTAGAAGGGTTCTGGGGGGCTCTAGAAGGGTCTGGGGGCTTGTAGAAGGGTCCTGGATACCGCTAGAAGGGTCTGGGTGCTTTTAGAAGGGTCCTGGGGGGCTCAAGAAGGGTCTGGGGGCTTTTAGAAGGGTCCTGGGGTGCTCTAGAAGGGTCTGGGGGCTTTTAGAAGGGTCCTGGGGGGCTCTAGAAGGGTCTGGGGGCTCTAGAAGGGTCCTGGAGGTCTCTAGAAGGGTATGGGGGCTTTTAGAAGCGTCCTGGGTGGCTCTAGAAGGGTCTGGGGGCTTTTAGAAGGGTCCTGGGGGTCTCTAGAAGGGTCTGGGAGCTTTTAGAAGGGTCCTGGGAGGCTCTAGAAGTGTCTGGGGGCTTTTAGATCTGTCCTGGGATGCTCTAGAAGGGTCTGGGGGCTTTTAGAACTGTCCTGGGATGCTCTAGAAGGTTCTGGGGTCTTTCAGAAGGGTCCAGGGATCCTCTAGAAGGGTCTGGAGGCTTTTAGAAGGGTCCGGGGGGGCTCTAGAAGTGTCTGGGGGCTTTTAGAAGGGTCCTGGAGTGCTCTAGAAGGGTCTGGGGGCTTTTAGAATGCTCCTGGGGATCTCTAGAAGTGTCTGGGGTCTTTTAGAAAGATCCGGGGAGTGTCTAGATGTGTCTGCGGCCTTTCAGAAGGGTCCTGGGGTCATCTAGAAGGGTCTGGGGGCTTTTAGAAGGGTCCTGGGGGCGTCTAGAAGGGTCTGGGGGCTTTTAGAATGGTCCTGGGGGGCTCTAGAAGGGTCTGGGGGCTTTTAGAATGGTCCTGGGAGGCTCTAGAAGGGTCTGAGAACTATTAGAGTGGTTCGGGGGGGCTCTAGAAGGGTCTGGAGGCTTTTAGAAGGGTCTTGGGGGGCTTTAGAAGGGTCTGGGGGCTTTTAGAATAATCCGGGGAGGGTCTAGAAACGTCGGGGGGCTATTAGAATGGTCCTGGGAGGCTCTAGAAGAATCTGGGGGCTTTTAGAATGATCCGGGGAGGGTCTAGAAGGGTCTGGGGGCCTTTAGAAGGGTCCTGGGGGGCTCTAGAATGGTCTGGGGGCTTTTAGAAGGTTCCTGGGGGCCTCTAGAAGGGTCTGGGGGCTTTTAGAATGATCCTGGGGGGCTCTAGAAGGGTCTGGGGTCTTTTCGAAGGATCCGGGGAGGGTCTAGAAGGGTCTGGGGTCTTTTAGAAGGGTCCTAGGGGCCTCTAGAAGGGTCTGGGGGCTTTTAGATGGGTCCTAGAGGGCTCTAGAAGGGTCTGGGGGCTTTTAGAGGGGTCCTGCGAGGCTCTGGAAGGGTCTGGGGGCTTTTAGAATGATCCGGGGAGGGTCTAGAAGGGTCTGGGGGCATTTAGAAGGGTCCTGGGGGTCTCTAGAAGGGTCTGAGGGCTTTTAGAATGATCCGGGGAGGGTCTATTAGAGTCTGGGGGCCTTTAGAATGGTCCTGGGGCTCTCTAGAAGAGTCTGGGTGCTTTTAGAAGGGTCCTGGGAGGCTCTAGAAGGGTTTGGGGGCTTTTAGAATGGTCCTGG
>JAUNZM010002250.1:0-229674 GCA_033459285.1 Clamator glandarius
AATTTGAGGCTGAGAAGGAGCGATTGGAGGCTGACAAGTATCAATTCAAGATTGGCAAGGAGCAATTTGAGGCTGAAAAGGAGCGATTCGAGGCTGACAAGGAGCGATTGGAGGCTGAAAAGAATCAATTGGAGGCTGAAAAGGAGCGATTCAAGGCTGACAAAGAGCGATTGGAGGCTGAAAAGGATCAATTGGAGGCTGAAAAGGAGCGATTCGAGGCTGAAAAGGATCAATTGGAGGCTGAAAAGGAGCGCTTCGAGGCTGACAAGGAGCGATTCCAGGTTGACAAGGATCAATTTGAGGCTGACAAGCATCATTTCAAGGTTGACAAGAAGAAATTTGAGGCTGAGAAGGAGCGATTCGAGGTTGAAAAGGAGCTATTTGAGGTTCACAAGGCACTGTTTGAGGTTGACACGTTGGAATTCGAGATTGACAAGGAGCAATTCTTGGTTGACAGTGAGCAATTCACGGTTGACAAGGAGCCACTGGAGGCTGAAAAGGATCAATTGGAGGCTGAGAAGGAGCAATCGGAGGCTGACAAGGATCAATTTGAGGTTGACAAGGCTCAATTTGAGTTTGAAAAGGTGCCATTTGAGATTGACAAGGAGCGATTGGAGGCTGAAAAGGAGGGATTGGAGCCTCAAAAGGATCAATTGGAGGCTGACAAGGATCAATTCAAGGTTGACAAGGATCAATTGGAGGCTGACGAGGATCAATTTGAGGCTGAGAAGGAGCGATTGGAGGCTGACATGTATCAATTCAAGATCGGCACGGAGCGATTTGAGGCTGAAAAGGAGCGCTTCGAGGCTGACAAGCATCATTTCAAGGTTGACAAGAAGAAATTTGAGGCTGAGAAGGAGCGATTCGAGGTTGAAAAGGAGCTATTTGAGGTTCACAAGGCACTATTTGAGGTTGACAAGTTGGAATTCGAGATTGACAAGGAGCAATTCTTGGTTGACAGTGAGCAATTCACGGTTGACAAGGAGCCACTGGAGGCTGAAAAGGATCAATTGGAGGCTGAGAAGGAGCGATCGGAGGCTGACAAGGCTCAATTTGAGGTTGACAAGGCTCAATTTGAGGTTGAAAAGGTGCCATTTGAGATTGACAAGGAGCGATTGGAGCCTCAAAAGGATCAATTGGAGGCTGACAAGGATCAATTCAAGGTTGGCAAGGGGCGATTTGAGGCTGAAAAGGAGCGATTGGAGGCAGAAAAGGAGCGATTCCTTGTGGGTCCCTTCAAACTCAGGACGTTCTATGATTCTACGCATTAAGCCACTGATTGACCCATCGCAAGGGTAGGACTTTTCACTTTGTTGAATCTCAAGATGTTCACAGCCTTCTAATAAAACTTTTCTTAATGATCTCCCTGCGTAATCTCACTCTGTCCTGTGTGTCCGTGAAGTGAAATGTGATGATCCAGCTCCTGGGGTCTGGCGTGGATGGGCTGGGTGCCAGCTGGTGGAGTCAAGCACAGTGTGTAGGGACCCCTCGGTTTTTGTGTCAGGTATGGGTGTGGGTCCCAGAGCAGCTCCTGGAGCGAGTCGGGGTCTGTGTGTCCTGAAAACCACCTACTGCGTGGCCCCAGCCTGAGTGAGGCGAGCGAGAGGCGCTGTGAGCGTCTGCACCTTCCCCAGAGCTGCTGGGCATGGGCGCAGCAAACCTCAGTCTGTCCAGCTGGGCTCTAGGGGGCTGGGGTCCGCACTGAGCTGTCAGGTGGCAGAGGGTCCGTGCCGGCCCCTGGGGAGTTGGGCGAGTGTGGGGTGCCTGTAGGAGAAACGCGTGAGGGCTGCTTGTTTGCAGGGAGCAGCAGGATAGAGCAGCCAGCGAGCAGGAGACCCGTGGGGTGGGAGAGAGGGTTGAGATCTGGGCAGGGGCACCCCAGCAACCCTCTAGAACTCCCCAGAACCCCTTTGGGGACCCCTAGGACCTCTATAGAGCCCCCAAGGACCCCTCGAGGACCCTCATAGGGTCCCCCAGGATTCCTCTACAGCCCTCCAGGACCTCTCTTGGGACAACAAGAACCCCTCTAGAGCCCCCCAGGACCCAGCTAGGACCCACCTAGACCTCCTCTAGAGACCCCCAGGACACCTCTAGTGACACTCAGGACTCCTTTACAGACACCTAGAACCCCTCTAGGGCCCTTCAGGACCTGGTGAATCCCTCCAAGAACCTCCAAGTCCCCTCTAGATCCCGGCAGGACCTCTCTAGAGACAACCAGGACCCCTCTAGCAACCCACAGAACACCTTTATGGACCCCCAGGACCCCTCTAGAACCCCCCAGAATCCTACTAAGACCCCCCAGAGACTCTCTAGGGACCCACAGAACTCCTTTAGGGACCCCTAGGGCCTCTCTAGGGCTCCTGCATGGGAATCACCCGTAAATTGGGGTGAGAACAAGAGAGATGGAGCAGCTTTTGAAAGGATCGGGGAGAGAATACTTAACCCCTTCCTGTGGTACCGAGCTGCGCTCGCTCGGTAGCTGCACTGAGCACCTGCAGTACAGCGAAGTGTTTGGATTGAGTTTCCACCTGTTCTCATCCAAAGCCTCTAATTTCTGGCAGTACTGGGAGGTGTTTGCATGCCTCGTGGCCTCACCAGCTCCTCTCATTTTCCCACCGGGCCAGGAAGGTGCCTTGGGAACCTGGCTGCAGGGCAGGGGGAAGCTGTGCTGGGGTGGGACGGCTCCTGGTCCTGCATCCTGCGTGCCACCTACCTGGTGTGCAGTAGGGCTGGCACCAAGCTCGACTGGGCAGGGGGTGGCTGCCCACCCACAGGGACCTGCAGGCTGGTCGATGCAGTGCCAGACCCTCCGGCTGCACAGGGGCAGGGGGGTTAACGAGGCCAAATGCCGCGTCCTGCACTTGGGGCACAACAACCCTGAGCAGCTCCAGACTAGGAGAAGTCTGGCTGGAAAGCTGCCTGGAGGAGAAGGACCTGGGGGTGTTGGTTGAACATGAGCCAGCAGGGGCCCAGGTGGCCAAGAAGGCCAGTGACCTGTTGGATCAGAGACGGCGTGGCCAGCAGGGCCAGGGAGGTTCTTCTCCCTCTGGAGCAGCAATCTATATGTACGTGTGTGTATTTGAAGGTATCAGCAGGAGTGACCTGAGCTCTAGAATAAGGGGTGAATGTTCAGGTTTGAGCTAAAGCAGAATCAATTTTCTAACTTTTTAGCTCAGCCTCCTCTAAGGAGCATCCTTTTCTGAAAGTTATCCACATGGCTTTTCAGACAGTCTGTCTCTAGAAGGGATAACACTTGGAACTGACGACTCTCACCAAAGTCACAAGGCATTGCAATGCAGAAAGGCCATTCTTCACGTTTATTTGCTATGGAAAACAAGGTTGCATGCAGGAGTTGGAGCCCTCCACCCGCTGCACGCTGGGAACCGGCGCTGTTCACTCCATGGCTTGCTGGGAACTAGTGTCCTTCACCCCTCAGCATTCTTGGAGCTGGAGATGTTCACCCAACCAAAAGCTGGGATCAGGTGTCTCTCCCCCCATGGCACACTGAGAGATGGACTCCATCACCTGCAGGTACAGAGAGCTTGAGATCCTCACCCCAAAGCACGGTGGGAGCTGGAGTCCCTCACCCCAAAACATGGTGGGAGCTGGAGTCCCTCACCCCAAAACACGGTGGGAGCTTGAGATCCTCCCTCCAAAACACGGTGGGAGCTTGAGATCCTCCCTCCAAAACACGGTGGGAGCTTGAGATCCTCACCCCAAAGCACGGTGGGAGCCTGAGATCCTCACCCCAAAGCACAGTGGGAGGTGGAGTCCCTCACCCCAGTGGAAGGTGGGCAAGGGGCACGTTTGTGAGTGGTTTGATGGAAAGGAGCTTGGTCACCTATCCGAGATGAAAACCATGTCCTCATTGATGGGAGACGGCTGAGTGGTTTGTTCTTTTACCTTGGCGCCAAAAAATGTTGCATTTGCTTTTACCTGGAGATCTGTCGGTCTCCGAGTTCCTGCACAGATATCAACCAACCTCCCTCTTCAGCATCACAGGTCAGGGGGTCACACGAACACTATTCATGTCGGGGTTGGGCCCTGACACTTTAATTACTGTACTTAGTCCTTTAATTACTGTACTTATTCCCTTGTCGTATGATCAGACACATTGCCTTTAAAAGTTGCTTTTCGTAGAATCATAGAATCACCAGGTTGGAAAAGACCCACCGCATCATCGAGCCCAACCATTCCTATCAAAATTTTGTTGAATTGTTATTAATCAATACTAATCATTTATTGCTTTTCTTGCTACAGGGATCCGTGTGGGATGCAGGGGCTTGTGGACCAGTGACACGCTGGCCACTGGCCGTGGCCTCTGTGATGTCACCCTCTGTGATGCTGCCCTGTGTCCTAGGGGACCTCTCAGGTGTCCAGGGCAAAGCACCCTCTGGATTCACTCTCCAGGAGGACCTGGAGGAGGCAGGTGGTCTCTCCACTGGGAGCTGCCTGCGCCTTTCTCAGTGCGTGATAAACGCCTTTTGGCTGCCATTTGGGTTTTGCAGAGCCCCGTACCAGTTCTGCTGGAAGGGAAAATCTGTCTGCGTGAAGGGTAAGTCAGCTCTGCCCGTGTCTGCTTCTGGGCAGTCATTGCTTGGAGTGTTGGTCGATGAGGAGCTCGACATGAGCCAGCAAATGCCCTCGCAGCCCAGAACAACAATCGTATCCTGGCCTGCATCATAAGAAGTGTGGCCGCAGGTCAAAGAAAGTGATTCTGCCCCTCTGATCCTTTCTGGTGGGACCTCAGCTGGGGTATTGGGTCCAGTTCTGGAATCTTCAGTGTAAGAAGGAGATGGAGGTGTTGGAACAGGCCCAGAGGAGGCTATAGGGATGATCCGAGGGCTGGAGAGCCTCCCATATGAGGACAGGCTGAGAGAGTTGGGGTTGTTCAGCCTGGCGAAGAGGAGGCTCCAAGGAGACCTTACAGAGACCTTCCAGTACCTGCAAGGGGCTCCAAGCAAGCTGGGGAGGGACTGTTCGCAAAGGCTTGTGGTGACAGGACAGGGTGGGGAACGGGTATAACCTGGAGAGGGGCAGATTTAGGCTAGATATTAGGAAGAATTTCTTCACCGTGAGAGTGGTGAGACCCTGGAACAGGTTGCTCAGGGAAGCTGTGGCTGCTCCATCCCTGGAGGTGTCCAAGGCCAGGTTGGATGGGGCTTGGAGCCCCTGATCTAGTGCGATTTCCCTCCCCAGGGCAGGGGAGTTGAAACTGGGTGAACTTCAACCTCCCTTCCAACCCTAATATTCTAGGATTCTAGGATGTTAATCTCCTTGGAAGGGCCTCCAGTTCTTCAGGGGTTTGTCAGCTCCTCTTCTTCTGCCTTCTGGATAAATTCTGCTGGGAAATGTCCAGAGCCCAGAGGTTCCCCATTTTGGGTTAACTCTGCCAGCCTTGCCCAGGGCTCTGTCTCCCCGATCGAATTTATTTCCCGAGTGCTGGATCGCTGCCTGCAGGGTTTTGACGAAGCATCCTGGCCTGGCTGCTGAAGCTCCTTCATGTGATCGTTTGACCACAATTTCTGTTTCTCCTTCTAGGGAACAGCCAAGGGTCTGCAAAATGAATTTCCACTTCCATGACGTTGTACTCGATGCCATCCCTGCATCGCTGGGGCTTCTCCGCCTCTGCTGGATCTACCCCCGTAGAAAGAAGCAGGCAAAGAGTGCTGGAGAACTTAGAGCAATAGGCCCTAAAGAAGAGAAGCTTGCCCCGAAAAACGAGGAGCTCCAGAGAACATGGGAAGATCTCAGAAAGGATCAGGAGGAGCTGCGGCTGCAGAAGGTCTCCTTCCAGACTGATCTGGAGAGACTTCGTAGAGATCGGGAGGAAATGAAGATGGAGAAGGCTCGAGTGAGGCTGGGCAAGGACCAGTTAGAATCGGATCAAGAGGAGCTGCGGCTGAATAAGCTCAGGCTCCAGAGTGATCTGGAGAGCCTTCATACGGCCCAGGAGCAACTGAAGAGGGAGAAGGAGCAATTGGAGGCCAACAAGGAGCAATTGGAGGCTGACAAGGAGAAATTCAAGACTGACAAGGAGCGATTTGAGGCTGAAAAGGAGCAATTCAAGGTTGACAAGGATCATTTGGAGGCTGACAAGTATCAATTTGAGGCTGAGAAGGAGCGATTGGAGGCTGACAAGTATCAATTCAAGATTGGCAAGGAGCAATTTGAGGCTGAAAAGGAGCGATTCGAGGCTGACAAGGAGCGATTGGAGGCTGAAAAGAATCAATTGGAGGCTGAAAAGGAGCGATTCAAGGCTGACAAAGAGCGATTGGAGGCTGAAAAGGATCAATTGGAGGCTGAAAAGGAGCGATTCGAGGCTGAAAAGGATCAATTGGAGGCTGAAAAGGAGCGCTTCGAGGCTGACAAGGAGCGATTCCAGGTTGACAAGGATCAATTTGAGGCTGACAGGCATCATTTCAAGGTTGACAAGAAGAAATTTGAGGCTGAGAAGGAGCGATTCGAGGTTGAAAAGGAGCTATTTGAGGTTCACAAGGCACTGTTTGAGGTTGACACGTTGGAATTCGAGATTGACAAGGAGCAATTCTTGGTTGACAGTGAGCAATTCACGGTTGACAAGGAGCCACTGGAGGCTGAAAAGGATCAATTGGAGGCTGAGAAGGAGCAATCGGAGGCTGACAAGGATCAATTTGAGGTTGACAAGGCTCAATTTGAGTTTGAAAAGGTGCCATTTGAGATTGACAAGGAGCGATTGGAGGCTGAAAAGGAGGGATTGGAGGCTGACAAGGATCAATTCAAGGTTGACAAGGATCAATTGGAGGCTGACGAGGATCAATTTGAGGCTGAGAAGGAGCGATTGGAGGCTGACATGTATCAATTCAAGATCGGCACGGAGCGATTTGAGGCTGAAAAGGAGCGCTTCGAGGCTGACAAGCATCATTTCAAGGTTGACAAGAAGAAATTTGAGGCTGAGAAGGAGCGATTCGAGGTTGAAAAGGAGCTATTTGAGGTTCACAAGGCACTATTTGAGGTTGACAAGTTGGAATTCGAGATTGACAAGGAGCAATTCTTGGTTGACAGTGAGCAATTCACGGTTGACAAGGAGCCACTGGAGGCTGAAAAGGACCAATTGGAGGCTGAGAAGGAGCGATCGGAGGCTGACAAGGCTCAATTTGAGGTTGACAAGGCTCAATTTGAGGTTGAAAAGGTGCCATTTGAGATTGACAAGGAGCGATTGGAGCCTCAAAAGGATCAATTGGAGGCTGACAAGGATCAATTCAAGGTTGGCAAGGAGCGATTTGAGGCTGAAAAGGAGCGATTGGAGGCAGAAAAGGAGCGATTCCTTGTGGGTCCCTTCAAACTCAGGACGTTCTATGATTCTACGCATTAAGCCACTGATTGACCCATCGCAAGGGTAGGACTTTTCACTTTGTTGAATCTCAGGATGTTCACAGCCTTCTAATAAAACTTTTCTTAATGATCTCCCTGCGTAATCTCACTCTGTCCTGTGTGTCCGTGAAGTGAAATGTGATGATCCAGCTCCTGGGGTCTGGCGTGGATGGGCTGGGTGCCAGCTGGTGGAGTCAAGCACAGTGTGTAGGGACCCCTCGGTTTTTGTGTCAGGTATGGGTGTGGGTCCCAGAGCAGCTCCTGGGGCGAGTCGGGGTCTGTGTGTCCTGAAAACCACCTACTGCGTGGCCCCAGCCTGAGTGAGGCGAGTGAGAGGCTCTGTGAGCGTCTGCACGTTCCCCAGAGCTGCTGGGCATGGGCGCAGCAAACCTCAGTCTGTCCAGCTGGGCTCTAGGGGCCTGGGGTCCGCACTGAGCTGTCAGGTGGCAGAGGGTCCGTGCCGGCCCCTGGGGAGTTGGGCGAGTGTGGGGTGCCTGTAGGAGAAACGCGTGAGGGCTGCTTGTTTGCAGGGAGCAGCAGGATAGAGCAGCCAGCGAGCAGGAGACCCGTGGGGTGGGAGAGAGGGTTGAGATCTGGGCAGGGGCACCCCAGCAACCCTCTAGAACTCCCCAGAACCCCTTTGGGGACCCCTAGGACCTCTATAGAGCCCCCAAGGACCCCTCGAGGACCCTCATAGGGTCCCCCAGGATTCCTCTACAGCCCTCCAGGACCTCTCTTGGGACAACAAGAACCCCTCTAGAGCCCCCCAGGACCCAGCTAGGACCCACCTAGACCTCCTCTAGAGACCCCCAGGACACCTCTAGTGACACTCAGGACTCCTTTACAGACACCTAGAACCCCTCTAGGGCCCTTCAGGACCTGGTGAATCCCTCCAAGAACCTCCAAGTCCCCTCTAGATCCCGGCAGGACCTCTCTAGAGACAACCAGGACCCCTCTAGCAACCCACAGAACACCTTTATGGACCCCCAGGACCCCTCTAGAACCCCCCAGAATCCTACTAAGACCCCCCAGAGACTCTCTAGGGACCCACAGAACTCCTTTAGGGACCCCTAGGGCCTCTCTAGGGCTCCTGCATGGGAATCACCCGTAAATTGGGGTGAGAACAAGAGAGATGGAGCAGCTTTTGAAAGGATCGGGGAGAGAATACTTAACCCCTTCCTGTGGTACCGAGCTGCGCTCGCTCGGTAGCTGCACTGAGCACCTGCAGTACAGCGAAGTGTTTGGATTGAGTTTCCACCTGTTCTCATCCAAAGCCTCTAATTTCTGGCAGTACTGGGAGGTGTTTGCATGCCTCGTGGCCTCACCAGCTCCTCTCATTTTCCCACCGGGCCAGGAAGGTGCCTTGGGAACCTGGCTGCAGGGCAGGGGGAAGCTGTGCTGGGGTGGGACGGCTCCTGGTCCTGCATCCTGCGTGCCACCTACCTGGTGTGCAGTAGGGCTGGCACCAAGCTCGACTGGGCAGGGGGTGGCTGCCCACCCACAGGGACCTGCAGGCTGGTCGATGCAGTGCCAGACCCTCCGGCTGCACAGGGGCAGGGGGGTTAACGAGGCCAAATGCCGCGTCCTGCACTTGGGGCACAACAACCCTGAGCAGCTCCAGACTAGGAGAAGTCTGGCTGGAAAGCTGCCTGGAGGAGAAGGACCTGGGGGTGTTGGTTGAACATGAGCCAGCAGGGGCCCAGGTGGCCAAGAAGGCCAGTGACCTGTTGGATCAGAGACGGCGTGGCCAGCAGGGCCAGGGAGGTTCTTCTCCCTCTGGAGCAGCAATCTATATGTACGTGTGTGTATTTGAAGGTATCAGCAGGAGTGACCTGAGCTCTAGAATAAGGGGTGAATGTTCAGGTTTGAGCTAAAGCAGAATCAATTTTCTAACTTTTTAGCTCAGCCTCCTCTAAGGAGCATCCTTTTCTGAAAGTTATCCACATGGCTTTTCAGACAGTCTGTCTCTAGAAGGGATAACACTTGGAACTGACGACTCTCACCAAAGTCACAAGGCATTGCAATGCAGAAAGGCCATTCTTCACGTTTATTTGCTATGGAAAACAAGGTTGCATGCAGGAGTTGGAGCCCTCCACCCGCTGCACGCTGGGAACCGGCGCTGTTCACTCCATGGCTTGCTGGGAACTAGTGTCCTTCACCCCTCAGCATTCTTGGAGCTGGAGATGTTCACCCAACCAAAAGCTGGGATCAGGTGTCTCTCCCCCCATGGCACACTGAGAGATGGACTCCATCACCTGCAGGTACAGAGAGCTTGAGATCCTCACCCCAAAGCACGGTGGGAGCTGGAGTCCCTCACCCCAAAACATGGTGGGAGCTGGAGTCCCTCACCCCAAAACACGGTGGGAGCTTGAGATCCTCCCTCCAAAACACGGTGGGAGCTTGAGATCCTCCCTCCAAAACACGGTGGGAGCTTGAGATCCTCACCCCAAAGCACGGTGGGAGCCTGAGATCCTCACCCCAAAGCACAGTGGGAGGTGGAGTCCCTCACCCCAGTGGAAGGTGGGCAAGGGGCACGTTTGTGAGTGGTTTGATGGAAAGGAGCTTGGTCACCTATCCGAGATGAAAACCATGTCCTCATTGATGGGAGACGGCTGAGTGGTTTGTTCTTTTACCTTGGCGCCAAAAAATGTTGCATTTGCTTTTACCTGGAGATCTGTCGGTCTCCGAGTTCCTGCACAGATATCAACCAACCTCCCTCTTCAGCATCACAGGTCAGGGGGTCACACGAACACTATTCATGTCGGGGTTGGGCCCTGACACTTTAATTACTGTACTTAGTCCTTTAATTACTGTACTTATTCCCTTGTCGTATGATCAGACACATTGCCTTTAAAAGTTGCTTTTCGTAGAATCATAGAATCACCAGGTTGGAAAAGACCCACCGCATCATCGAGCCCAACCATTCCTATCAAAATTTTGTTGAATTGTTATTAATCAATACTAATCATTTATTGCTTTTCTTGCTACAGGGATCCGTGTGGGATGCAGGGGCTTGTGGACCAGTGACACGCTGGCCACTGGCCGTGGCCTCTGTGATGTCACCCTCTGTGATGCTGCCCTGTGTCCTAGGGGACCTCTCAGGTGTCCAGGGCAAAGCACCCTCTGGATTCACTCTCCAGGAGGACCTGGAGGAGGCAGGTGGTCTCTCCACTGGGAGCTGCCTGCGCCTTTCTCAGTGCGTGATAAACGCCTTTTGGCTGCCATTTGGGTTTTGCAGAGCCCCGTACCAGTTCTGCTGGAAGGGAAAATCTGTCTGCGTGAAGGGTAAGTCAGCTCTGCCCGTGTCTGCTTCTGGGCAGTCATTGCTTGGAGTGTTGGTCGATGAGGAGCTCGACATGAGCCAGCAAATGCCCTCGCAGCCCAGAACAACAATCGTATCCTGGCCTGCATCATAAGAAGTGTGGCCGCAGGTCAAAGAAAGTGATTCTGCCCCTCTGATCCTTTCTGGTGGGACCTCAGCTGGGGTATTGGGTCCAGTTCTGGAATCTTCAGTGTAAGAAGGAGATGGAGGTGTTGGAACAGGCCCAGAGGAGGCTATAGGGATGATCCGAGGGCTGGAGAGCCTCCCATACGAGGACAGGCTGAGAGAGTTGGGGTTGTTCAGCCTGGCGAAGAGGAGGCTCCAAGGAGACCTTACAGAGACCTTCCAGTACCTGCAAGGGGCTCCAAGCAAGCTGGGGAGGGACTGTTCGCAAAGGCTTGTGGTGACAGGACAGGGTGGGGAACGGGTATAACCTGGAGAGGGGCAGATTTAGGCTAGATATTAGGAAGAATTTCTTCACCGTGAGAGTGGTGAGACCCTGGAACAGGTTGCTCAGGGAAGCTGTGGCTGCTCCATCCCTGGAGGTGTCCAAGGCCAGGTTGGATGGGGCTTGGAGCCCCTGATCTAGTGCGATTTCCCTCCCCAGGGCAGGGGAGTTGAAACTGGGTGAACTTCAACCTCCCTTCCAACCCTAATATTCTAGGATTCTAGGATGTTAATCTCCTTGGAAGGGCCTCCAGTTCTTCAGGGGTTTGTCAGCTCCTCTTCTTCTGCCTTCTGGATAAATTCTGCTGGGAAATGTCCAGAGCCCAGAGGTTCCCCATTTTGGGTTAACTCTGCCAGCCTTGCCCAGGGCTCTGTTTCCCCGATCGAATTTATTTCCCGAGTGCTGGATCGCTGCCTGCAGGGTTTTGACGAGGCATCCTGGCCTGGCTGCTGAAGCTCCTTCATGTGATCGTTTGACCACAATTTCTGTTTCTCCTTCTAGGGAACAGCCAAGGGTCTGCAAAATGAATTTCCACTTCCATGACGTTGTACTCGATGCCATCCCTGCATCGCTGGGGCTTCTCCGCCTCTGCTGGATCTACCCCCGTAGAAAGAAGCAGGCAAAGAGTGCTGGAGAACTTAGAGCAATAGGCCCTAAAGAAGAGAAGCTTGCCCCGAGAAACAAGGAGCTCCAGAGAACATGGGAAGATCTCAGAAAGGATCAGGAGGAGCTGCGGCTGCAGAAGGTCTCCTTCCAGACTGATCTGGAGAGACTTCGTAGAGATCGGGAGGAAATGAAGATGGAGAAGGCTCGAGTGAGGCTGGGCAAGGACCAGTTAGAATCGGATCAAGAGGAGCTGCGGCTGAATAAGCTCAGGCTCCAGAGTGATCTGGAGAGCCTTCATACGGCCCAGGAGCAACTGAAGAGGGAGAAGGAGCAATTGGAGGCCAACAAGGAGCAATTTGAGGCTGACAAGGAGAAATTCAAGACTGACAAGGAGCGATTTGAGGCTGAAAAGGAGCAATTCAAGGTTGACAAGGATCATTTGGAGGCTGACAAGTATCAATTTGAGGCTGAAAAGGAGCAATTCAAGGTTGACAAGGATCATTTGGAGGCTGACAAGTATCAATTTGAGGCTGAGAAGGAGCGATTGGAGGCTGACAAGTATCAATTCAAGATTGGCAAGGAGCAATTTGAGGCTGAAAAGGAGCGATTCGAGGCTGACAAGGAGCGATTGGAGGCTGAAAAGAATCAATTGGAGGCTGAAAAGGAGCGATTCAAGGCTGACAAAGAGCGATTGGAGGCTGAAAAGGACCAATTGGAGGCTGAAAAGGAGCGCTTCGAGGCTGACAAGGAGCGATTCCTGGTTGACAAGGATCAATTTGAGGCTGACAAGCATCATTTCAAGGTTGACAAGAAGAAATTTGAGGCTGAGAAGGAGCGATTCGAGGTTGAAAAGGAGCTATTTGAGGTTCACAAGGCACTGTTTGAGGTTGACACGTTGGAATTCGAGATTGACAAGGAGCAATTCTTGGTTGACAGTGAGCAATTCACGGTTGACAAGGAGCCACTGGAGGCTGAAAAGGATCAATTGGAGGCTGAGAAGGAGCAATCGGAGGCTGACAAGGATCAATTTGAGGTTGACAAGGCTCAATTTGAGTTTGAAAAGGTGCCATTTGAGATTGACAAGGAGCGATTGGAGGCTGAAAAGGAGGGATTGGAGCCTCAAAAGGATCAATTGGAGGCTGACAAGGATCAATTCAAGGTTGACAAGGATCAATTGGAGGCTGACGAGGATCAATTTGAGGCTGAGAAGGAGCGATTGGAGGCTGACATGTATCAATTCAAGATCGGCACGGAGCGATTTGAGGCTGAAAAGGAGCGCTTCGAGGCTGACAAGCATCATTTCAAGGTTGACAAGAAGAAATTTGAGGCTGAGAAGGAGCGATTCGAGGTTGAAAAGGAGCTATTTGAGGTTCACAAGGCACTATTTGAGGTTGACAAGTTGGAATTCGAGATTGACAAGGAGCAATTCTTGGTTGACAGTGAGCAATTCACGGTTGACACGGAGCCACTGGAGGCTGAAAAGGATCAATTGGAGGCTGAGAAGGAGCGATCGGAGGCTGACAAGGCTCAATTTGAGGTTGACAAGGCTCAATTTGAGGTTGAAAAGGTGCCATTTGAGATTGACAAGGAGCGATTGGAGCCTCAAAAGGATCAATTGGAGGCTGACAAGGATCAATTCAAGGTTGGCAAGGAGCGATTTGAGGCTGAAAAGGAGCGATTGGAGGCAGAAAAGGAGCGATTCCTTGTGGGTCCCTTCAAACTCAGGACGTTCTATGATTCTATGCATTAAGCCACTGATTGACCCATCGCAAGGGTAGGACTTTTCACTTTGTTGAATCTCAAGATGTTCACAGCCTTCTAATAAAACTTTTCTTAATGATCTCCCTGCGTAATCTCACTCTGTCCTGTGTGTCCGTGAAGTGAAATGTGATGATCCAGCTCCTGGGGTCTGGCGTGGATGGGCTGGGTGCCAGCTGGTGGAGTCAAGCACAGTGTGTAGGGACCCCTCGGTTTTTGTGTCAGGTATGGGTGTGGGTCCCAGAGCAGCTCCTGGAGCGAGTCGGGGTCTGTGTGTCCTGAAAACCACCTACTGCGTGGCCCCAGCCTGAGTGAGGCGAGCGAGAGGCGCTGTGAGCGTCTGCACCTTCCCCAGAGCTGCTGGGCATGGGCGCAGCAAACCTCAGTCTGTCCAGCTGGGCTCTAGGGGGCTGGGGTCCGCACTGAGCTGTCAGGTGGCAGAGGGTCCGTGCCGGCCCCTGGGGAGTTGGGCGAGTGTGGGGTGCCTGTAGGAGAAACGCGTGAGGGCTGCTTGTTTGCAGGGAGCAGCAGGATAGAGCAGCCAGCGAGCAGGAGACCCGTGGGGTGGGAGAGAGGGTTGAGATCTGGGCAGGGGCACCCCAGCAACCCTCTAGAACTCCCCAGAACCCCTTTGGGGACCCCTAGGACCTCTATAGAGCCCCCCAGGACCCCTCGAGGACCCTCATAGGGTCCCCCAGGATTCCTCTACAGCCCTCCAGGACCTCTCTTGGGACAACAAGAACCCCTCTAGAGCCCCCCAGGACCCAGCTAGGACCCACCTAGACCTCCTCTAGAGACCCCCAGGACACCTCTAGTGACACTCAGGACTCCTTTACAGACACCTAGAACCCCTCTAGGGCCCTTCAGGACCTGGTGAATCCCTCCAAGAACCTCCAAGTCCCCTCTAGATCCCGGCAGGACCCCTCTAGAGACAACCAGGACCCCTCTAGCAACCCACAGAACACCTTTATGGACCCCCAGGACCCCTCTAGAACCCCCCAGAATCCTACTAAGACCCCCCAGAGACTCTTTAGGGACCCACAGAACTCCTTTAGGGACCCCTAGGGCCTCTCTAGGGCTCCTGCATGGGAATCACCCGTAAATTGGGGTGAGAACAAGAGAGATGGAGCAGCTTTTGAAAGGATCGGGGAGAGAATACTTAACCCCTTCCTGCGGTACCGAGCTGCGCTCGCTCGGTAGCTGCACTGAGCACCTGCAGTACAGCGAAGTGTTTGGATTGAGTTTCCACCTGTTCTCATCCAAAGCCTCTAATTTCTGGCAGTACTGGGAGGTGTTTGCATGCCTCGTGGCCTCACCAGCTCCTCTCATTTTCCCACCGGGCCAGGAAGGTGCCTTGTGAACCTGGCTGCAGGGTAGGGGGAAGCTGTGCTGGGGTGGGACGGCTCCTGGTCCTGCATCCTGCGTGCCACCTACCTGGTGTGCAGTAGGGCTGGCACCAAGCTCGACTGGGCAGGGGGTGGCTGCCCACCCACAGGGACCTGCAGGCTGGTCGATGCAGTGCCAGACCCTCCGGCTGCACAGGGGCAGGGGGGTTAACGAGGCCAAATGCCGCGTCCTGCACTTGGGGCACAACAACCCTGAGCAGCTCCAGACTAGGAGAAGTCTGGCTGGAAAGCTGCCTGGAGGAGAAGGACCTGGGGGTGTTGGTTGAACATGAGCCAGCAGGGGCCCAGGTGGCCAAGAAGGCCAGTGACCTGTTGGATCAGAGACGGCGTGGCCAGCAGGGCCAGGGAGGTTCTTCTCCCTCTGGAGCAGCAATCTATATGTACGTGTGTGTATTTGAAGGTATCAGCAGGAGTGACCTGAGCTCTAGAATAAGGGGTGAATGTTCAGGTTTGAGCTAAAGCAGAATCAATTTTCTAACTTTTTAGCTCAGCCTCCTCTAAGGAGCATCCTTTTCTGAAAGTTATCCACATGGCTTTTCAGACAGTCTGTCTCTAGAAGGGATAACACTTGGAACTGACGACTCTCACCAAAGTCACAAGGCATTGCAATGCAGAAAGGCCATTCTTCACGTTTATTTGCTATGGAAAACAAGGTTGCATGCAGGAGTTGGAGCCCTCCACCCGCTGCACGCTGGGAACCGGCGCTGTTCACTCCATGGCTTGCTGGGAACTAGTGTCCTTCACCCCTCAGCATTCTTGGAGCTGGAGATGTTCACCCAACCAAAAGCTGGGATCAGGTGTCTCTCCCCCCATGGCACACTGAGAGATGGACTCCATCACCTGCAGGTACAGAGAGCTTGAGATCCTCACCCCAAAGCACGGTGGGAGCTGGAGTCCCTCACCCCAAAACACGGTGGGAGCTGGAGTCCCTCACCCCAAAACACGGTGGGAGCTTGAGATCCTCCCTCCAAAACACGGTGGGAGCTTGAGATCCTCCCTCCAAAACACGGTGGGAGCTTGAGATCCTCACCCCAAAGCACGGTGGGAGCCTGAGATCCTCACCCCAAAGCACAGTGGGAGGTGGAGTCCCTCACCCCAGTGGAAGGTGGGCAAGGGGCACGTTTGTGAGTGGTTTGATGGAAAGGAGCTTGGTCACCTATCCGAGATGAAAACCATGTCCTCATTGATGGGAGACGGCTGAGTGGTTTGTTCTTTTACCTTGGCGCCAAAAAATGTTGCATTTGCTTTTACCTGGAGATCTGTCGGTCTCCGAGTTCCTGCACAGATATCAACCAACCTCCCTCTTCAGCATCACAGGTCAGGGGGTCACACGAACACTATTCATGTTGGGGTTGGGCCCTGACACTTTAATTACTGTACTTAGTCCTTTAATTACTGTACTTATTCCCTTGTCGTATGATCAGACACATTGCCTTTAAAAGTTGCTTTTCGTAGAATCATAGAATCACCAGGTTGGAAAAGACCCACCGCATCATCGAGCCCAACCATTCCTATCAAAATTTTGTTGAATTGTTATTAATCAATACTAATCATTTATTGCTTTTCTTGCTACAGGGATCCGTGTGGGATGCAGGGGCTTGTGGACCAGTGACACGCTGGCCACTGGCCGTGGCCTCTGTGATGTCACCCTCTGTGATGCTGCCCTGTGTCCTAGGGGACCTCTCAGGTGTCCAGGGCAAAGCACCCTCTGGATTCACTCTCCAGGAGGACCTGGAGGAGGCAGGTGGTCTCTCCACTGGGAGCTGCCTGCGCCTTTCTCAGTGCGTGATAAACGCCTTTTGGCTGCCATTTGGGTTTTGCAGAGCCCCGTACCAGTTCTGCTGGAAGGGAAAATCTGTCTGCGTGAAGGGTAAGTCAGCTCTGCCCGTGTCTGCTTCTGGGCAGTCATTGCTTGGAGTGTTGGTCGATGAGGAGCTCGACATGAGCCAGCAAATGCCCTCGCAGCCCAGAACAACAATCGTATCCTGGCCTGCATCATAAGAAGTGTGGCCGCAGGTCAAAGAAAGTGATTCTGCCCCTCTGATCCTTTCTGGTGGGACCTCAGCTGGGGTATTGGGTCCAGTTCTGGAATCTTCAGTGTAAGAAGGAGATGGAGGTGTTGGAACAGGCCCAGAGGAGGCTATAGGGATGATCCGAGGGCTGGAGAGCCTCCCATACGAGGACAGGCTGAGAGAGTTGGGGTTGTTCAGCCTGGCGAAGAGGAGGCTCCAAGGAGACCTTACAGAGACCTTCCAGTACCTGCAAGGGGCTCCAAGCAAGCTGGGGAGGGACTGTTCACAAAGGCTTGTGGTGACAGGACAGGGTAGGGAACGGGTATAACCTGGAGAGGGGCAGATTTAGGCTAGATATTAGGAAGAATTTCTTCACCGTGAGAGTGGTGAGACCCTGGAACAGGTTGCTCAGGGAAGCTGTGGCTGCTCCATCCCTGGAGGTGTCCAAGGCCAGGTTGGATGGGGCTTGGAGCCCCTGATCTAGTGCGATTTCCCTCCCCAGGGCAGGGGAGTTGAAACTGGGTGAACTTCAACCTCCCTTCCAACCCTAATATTCTAGGATTCTAGGATGTTAATCTCCTTGGAAGGGCCTCCAGTTCTTCAGGGGTTTGTCAGCTCCTCTTCTTCTGCCTTCTGGATAAATTCTGCTGGGAAATGTCCAGAGCCCAGAGGTTCCCCATTTTGGGTTAACTCTGCCAGCCTTGCCCAGGGCTCTGTCTCCCCGATCGAATTTATTTCCCGAGTGCTGGATCGCTGCCTGCAGGGTTTTGACGAGGCATCCTGGCCTGGCTGCTGAAGCTCCTTCATGTGATCGTTTGACCACAATTTCTGTTTCTCCTTCTAGGGAACAGCCAAGGGTCTGCAAAATGAATTTCCACTTCCATGACGTTGTACTCGATGCCATCCCTGCATCGCTGGGGCTTCTCCGCCTCTGCTGGATCTACCCCCGTAGAAAGAAGCAGGCAAAGAGTGCTGGAGAACTTAGAGCAATAGGCCCTAAAGAAGAGAAGCTTGCCCCGAGAAACAAGGAGCTCCAGAGAACATGGGAAGATCTCAGAAAGGATCAGGAGGAGCTGCGGCTGCAGAAGGTCTCCTTCCAGACTGATCTGGAGAGACTTCGTAGAGATCGGGAGGAAATGAAGATGGAGAAGGCTCGAGTGAGGCTGGGCAAGGACCAGTTAGAATCGGATCAAGAGGAGCTGCGGCTGAATAAGCTCAGGCTCCAGAGTGATCTGGAGAGCCTTCATACGGCCCAGGAGCAACTGAAGAGGGAGAAGGAGCAATTGGAGGCCAACAAGGAGCAATTGGAGGCCAACAAGGAGCAATTTGAGGCTGACAAGGAGAAATTCAAGACTGACAAGGAGCGATTTGAGGCTGAAAAGGAGCAATTCAAGGTTGACAAGGATCATTTGGAGGCTGACAAGTATCAATTTGAGGCTGAGAAGGAGCGATTGGAGGCTGACAAGTATCAATTCAAGATTGGCAAGGAGCAATTTGAGGCTGAAAAGGAGCGATTCGAGGCTGACAAGGAGCGATTGGAGGCTGAAAAGAATCAATTGGAGGCTGAAAAGGAGCGATTCAAGGCTGACAAAGAGCGATTGGAGGCTGAAAAGGATCAATTGGAGGCTGAAAAGGAGCGATTCGAGGCTGAAAAGGATCAATTGGAGGCTGAAAAGGAGCGCTTCGAGGCTGACAAGGAGCGATTCCAGGTTGACAAGGATCAATTTGAGGCTGACAAGCATCATTTCAAGGTTGACAAGAAGAAATTTGAGGCTGAGAAGGAGCGATTCGAGGTTGAAAAGGAGCTATTTGAGGTTCACAAGACACTGTTTGAGGTTGACACGTTGGAATTCGAGATTGACAAGGAGCAATTCTTGGTTGACAGTGAGCAATTCACGGTTGACAAGGAGCCACTGGAGGCTGAAAAGGATCAATTGGAGGCTGAGAAGGAGCAATCGGAGGCTGACAAGGATCAATTTGAGGTTGACAAGGCTCAATTTGAGTTTGAAAAGGTGCCATTTGAGATTGACAAGGAGCGATTGGAGGCTGAAAAGGAGGGATTGGAGCCTCAAAAGGATCAATTGGAGGCTGACAAGGATCAATTCAAGGTTGACAAGGATCAATTGGAGGCTGACGAGGATCAATTTGAGGCTGAGAAGGAGCGATTGGAGGCTGACATGTATCAATTCAAGATCGGCACGGAGCGATTTGAGGCTGAAAAGGAGCGCTTCGAGGCTGACAAGCATCATTTCAAGGTTGACAAGAAGAAATTTGAGGCTGAGAAGGAGCGATTCGAGGTTGAAAAGGAGCTATTTGAGGTTCACAAGGCACTATTTGAGGTTGACAAGTTGGAATTCGAGATTGACAAGGAGCAATTCTTGGTTGACAGTGAGCAATTCACGGTTGACAAGGAGCCACTGGAGGCTGAAAAGGATCAATTGGAGGCTGAGAAGGAGCGATCGGAGGCTGACAAGGCTCAATTTGAGGTTGACAAGGCTCAATTTGAGGTTGAAAAGGTGCCATTTGAGATTGACAAGGAGCGATTGGAGCCTCAAAAGGATCAATTGGAGGCTGACAAGGATCAATTCAAGGTTGGCAAGGGGCGATTTGAGGCTGAAAAGGAGCGATTGGAGGCAGAAAAGGAGCGATTCCTTGTGGGTCCCTTCAAACTCAGGACGTTCTATGATTCTACGCATTAAGCCACTGATTGACCCATCGCAAGGGTAGGACTTTTCACTTTGTTGAATCTCAAGATGTTCACAGCCTTCTAATAAAACTTTTCTTAATGATCTCCCTGCGTAATCTCACTCTGTCCTGTGTGTCCGTGAAGTGAAATGTGATGATGCAGCTCCTGGGGTCTGGCGTGGATGGGCTGGGTGCCAGCTGGTGGAGTCAAGCACAGTGTGTAGGGACCCCTCGGTTTTTGTGTCAGGTATGGGTGTGGGTCCCAGAGCAGCTCCTGGAGCAAGTCGGGGTCTGTGTGTCCTGAAAACCACCTACTGCGTGGCCCCAGCCTGAGTGAGGCGAGCGAGAGGCGCTGTGAGCGTCTGCACCTTCCCCAGAGCTGCTGGGCATGGGCGCAGCAAACCTCAGTCTGTCCAGCTGGGCTCTAGGGGGCTGGGGTCCGCACTGAGCTGTCAGGTGGCAGAGGGTCCGTGCCGGCCCCTGGGGAGTTGGGCGAGTGTGGGGTGCCTGTAGGAGAAACGCGTGAGGGCTGCTTGTTTGCAGGGAGCAGCAGGATAGAGCAGCCAGCGAGCAGGAGACCCGTGGGGTGGGAGAGAGGGTTGAGATCTGGGCAGGGGCACCCCAGCAACCCTCTAGAACTCCCCAGAACCCCTTTGGGGACCCCTAGGACCTCTATAGAGCCCCCCAGGACCCCTCGAGGACCCTCATAGGGTCCCCCAGGATTCCTCTACAGCCCTCCAGGACCTCTCTTGGGACAACAAGAACCCCTCTAGAGCCCCCCAGGACCCAGCTAGGACCCACCTAGACCTCCTCTAGAGACCCCCAGGACACCTCTAGTGACACTCAGGACTCCTTTACAGACACCTAGAACCCCTCTAGGGCCCTTCAGGACCTGGTGAATCCCTCCAAGAACCTCCAAGTCCCCTCTAGATCCCGGCAGGACCTCTCTAGAGACAACCAGGACCCCTCTAGCAACCCACAGAACACCTTTATGGACCCCCAGGACCCCTCTAGAACCCCCCAGAATCCTACTAAGACCCCCCAGAGACTCTCTAGGGACCCACAGAACTCCTTTAGGGACCCCTAGGGCCTCTCTAGGGCTCCTGCATGGGAATCACCCGTAAATTGGGGTGAGAACAAGAGAGATGGAGCAGCTTTTGAAAGGATCGGGGAGGGAATACTTAACCCCTTCCTGTGGTACCGAGCTGCGCTCGCTCGGTAGCTGCACTGAGCACCTGCAGTACAGCGAAGTGTTTGGATTGAGTTTCCACCTGTTCTCATCCAAAGCCTCTAATTTCTGGCAGTACTGGGAGGTGTTTGCATGCCTCGTGGCCTCACCAGCTCCTCTCATTTTCCCACCGGGCCAGGAAGGTGCCTTGGGAACCTGGCTGCAGGGCAGGGGGAAGCTGTGCTGGGGTGGGACGGCTCCTGGTCCTGCATCCTGCGTGCCACCTACCTGGTGTGCAGTAGGGCTGGCACCAAGCTCGACTGGGCAGGGGGTGGCTGCCCACCCACAGGGACCTGCAGGCTGGTCGATGCAGTGCCAGACCCTCCGGCTGCACAGGGGCAGGGGGGTTAACGAGGCCAAATGCCGCGTCCTGCACTTGGGGCACAACAACCCTGAGCAGCTCCAGACTAGGAGAAGTCTGGCTGGAAAGCTGCCTGGAGGAGAAGGACCTGGGGGTGTTGGTTGAACATGAGCCAGCAGGGGCCCAGGTGGCCAAGAAGGCCAGTGACCTGTTGGATCAGAGACGGCGTGGCCAGCAGGGCCAGGGAGGTTCTTCTCCCTCTGGAGCAGCAATCTATATGTACGTGTGTGTATTTGAAGGTATCAGCAGGAGTGACCTGAGCTCTAGAATAAGGGGTGAATGTTCAGGTTTGAGCTAAAGCAGAATCAATTTTCTAACTTTTTAGCTCAGCCTCCTCTAAGGAGCATCCTTTTCTGAAAGTTATCCACATGGCTTTTCAGACAGTCTGTCTCTAGAAGGGATAACACTTGGAACTGACGACTCTCACCAAAGTCACAAGGCATTGCAATGCAGAAAGGCCATTCTTCATGTTTATTTGCTATGGAAAACAAGGTTGCATGCAGGAGTTGGAGCCCTCCACCCGCTGCACGCTGGGAACCGGCGCTGTTCACTCCATGGCTTGCTGGGAACTAGTGTCCTTCACCCCTCAGCATTCTTGGAGCTGGAGATGTTCACCCAACCAAAAGCTGGGATCAGGTGTCTCTCCCCCCATGGCACACTGAGAGATGGACTCCATCACCTGCAGGTACAGAGAGCTTGAGATCCTCACCCCAAAGCACGGTGGGAGCTGGAGTCCCTCACCCCAAAACATGGTGGGAGCTGGAGTCCCTCACCCCAAAACACGGTGGGAGCTTGAGATCCTCCCTCCAAAACACGGTGGGAGCTTGAGATCCTCCCTCCAAAACACGGTGGGAGCTTGAGATCCTCACCCCAAAGCACGGTGGGAGCCTGAGATCCTCACCCCAAAGCACAGTGGGAGGTGGAGTCCCTCACCCCAGTGGAAGGTGGGCAAGGGGCACGTTTGTGAGTGGTTTGATGGAAAGGAGCTTGGTCACCTATCCGAGATGAAAACCATGTCCTCATTGATGGGAGACGGCTGAGTGGTTTGTTCTTTTACCTTGGCGCCAAAAAATGTTGCATTTGCTTTTACCTGGAGATCTGTCGGTCTCCGAGTTCCTGCACAGATATCAACCAACCTCCCTCTTCAGCATCACAGGTCAGGGGGTCACACGAACACTATTCATGTCGGGGTTGGGCCCTGACACTTTAATTACTGTACTTAGTCCTTTAATTACTGTACTTATTCCCTTGTCGTATGATCAGACACATTGCCTTTAAAAGTTGCTTTTCGTAGAATCATAGAATCACCAGGTTGGAAAAGACCCACCGCATCATCGAGCCCAACCATTCCTATCAAAATTTTGTTGAATTGTTATTAATCAATACTAATCATTTATTGCTTTTCTTGCTACAGGGATCCGTGTGGGATGCAGGGGCTTGTGGACCAGTGACACGCTGGCCACTGGCCGTGGCCTCTGTGATGTCACCCTCTGTGATGCTGCCCTGTGTCCTAGGGGACCTCTCAGGTGTCCAGGGCAAAGCACCCTCTGGATTCACTCTCCAGGAGGACCTGGAGGAGGCAGGTGGTCTCTCCACTGGGAGCTGCCTGCGCCTTTCTCAGTGCGTGATAAACGCCTTTTGGCTGCCATTTGGGTTTTGCAGAGCCCCGTACCAGTTCTGCTGGAAGGGAAAATCTGTCTGCGTGAAGGGTAAGTCAGCTCTGCCCGTGTCTGCTTCTGGGCAGTCATTGCTTGGAGTGTTGGTCGATGAGGAGCTCGACATGAGCCAGCAAATGCCCTCGCAGCCCAGAACAACAATCGTATCCTGGCCTGCATCATAAGAAGTGTGGCCGCAGGTCAAAGAAAGTGATTCTGCCCCTCTGATCCTTTCTGGTGGGACCTCAGCTGGGGTATTGGGTCCAGTTCTGGAATCTTCAGTGTAAGAAGGAGATGGAGGTGTTGGAACAGGCCCAGAGGAGGCTATAGGGATGATCCGAGGGCTGGAGAGCCTCCCATATGAGGACAGGCTGAGAGAGTTGGGGTTGTTCAGCCTGGCGAAGAGGAGGCTCCAAGGAGACCTTACAGAGACCTTCCAGTACCTGCAAGGGGCTCCAAGCAAGCTGGGGAGGGACTGTTCGCAAAGGCTTGTGGTGACAGGACAGGGTGGGGAACGGGTATAACCTGGAGAGGGGCAGATTTAGGCTAGATATTAGGAAGAATTTCTTCACCGTGAGAGTGGTGAGACCCTGGAACAGGTTGCTCAGGGAAGCTGTGGCTGCTCCATCCCTGGAGGTGTCCAAGGCCAGGTTGGATGGGGCTTGGAGCCCCTGATCTAGTGCGATTTCCCTCCCCAGGGCAGGGGAGTTGAAACTGGGTGAACTTCAACCTCCCTTCCAACCCTAATATTCTAGGATTCTAGGATGTTAATCTCCTTGGAAGGGCCTCCAGTTCTTCAGGGGTTTGTCAGCTCCTCTTCTTCTGCCTTCTGGATAAATTCTGCTGGGAAATGTCCAGAGCCCAGAGGTTCCCCATTTTGGGTTAACTCTGCCAGCCTTGCCCAGGGCTCTGTCTCCCCGATCGAATTTATTTCCCGAGTGCTGGATCGCTGCCTGCAGGGTTTTGACGAAGCATCCTGGCCTGGCTGCTGAAGCTCCTTCATGTGATCGTTTGACCACAATTTCTGTTTCTCCTTCTAGGGAACAGCCAAGGGTCTGCAAAATGAATTTCCACTTCCATGACGTTGTACTCGATGCCATCCCTGCATCGCTGGGGCTTCTCCGCCTCTGCTGGATCTACCCCCGTAGAAAGAAGCAGGCAAAGAGTGCTGGAGAACTTAGAGCAATAGGCCCTAAAGAAGAGAAGCTTGCCCCGAAAAACGAGGAGCTCCAGAGAACGTGGGAAGATCTCAGAAAGGATCAGGAGGAGCTGCGGCTGCAGAAGGTCTCCTTCCAGACTGATCTGGAGAGACTTCGTAGAGATCGGGAGGAAATGAAGATGGAGAAGGCTCGAGTGAGGCTGGGCAAGGACCAGTTAGAATCGGATCAAGAGGAGCTGCGGCTGAATAAGCTCAGGCTCCAGAGTGATCTGGAGAGCCTTCATACAGCCCAGGAGCAACTGAAGAGGGAGAAGGAGCAATTGGAGGCCAACAAGGAGCAATTTGAGGCTGACAAGGAGAAATTCAAGACTGACAAGGAGCGATTTGAGGCTGAAAAGGAGCAATTCAAGGTTGACAAGGATCATTTGGAGGCTGACAAGTATCAATTTGAGGCTGAGAAGGAGCGATTGGAGGCTGACAAGTATCAATTCAAGATTGGCAAGGAGCAATTTGAGGCTGAAAAGGAGCGATTCGAGGCTGACAAGGAGCGATTGGAGGCTGAAAAGAATCAATTGGAGGCTGAAAAGGAGCGATTCAAGGCTGACAAAGAGCGATTGGAGGCTGAAAAGGATCAATTGGAGGCTGAAAAGGAGCGATTGGAGGCTGAAAAGGATCAATTGGAGGCTGAAAAGGAGCGCTTCGAGGCTGACAAGGAGCGATTCCAGGTTGACAAGGATCAATTTGAGGCTGACAAGCATCATTTCAAGGTTGACAAGAAGAAATTTGAGGCTGAGAAGGAGCGATTCGAGGTTGAAAAGGAGCTATTTGAGGTTCACAAGGCACTGTTTGAGGTTGACACGTTGGAATTCGAGATTGACAAGGAGCAATTCTTGGTTGACAGTGAGCAATTCACGGTTGACAAGGAGCCACTGGAGGCTGAAAAGGATCAATTGGAGGCTGAGAAGGAGCAATCGGAGGCTGACAAGGATCAATTTGAGGTTGACAAGGCTCAATTTGAGTTTGAAAAGGTGCCATTTGAGATTGACAAGGAGCGATTGGAGGCTGAAAAGGAGGGATTGGAGCCTCAAAAGGATCAATTGGAGGCTGACAAGGATCAATTCAAGGTTGACAAGGATCAATTGGAGGCTGACGAGGATCAATTTGAGGCTGAGAAGGAGCGATTGGAGGCTGACATGTATCAATTCAAGATCGGCACGGAGCGATTTGAGGCTGAAAAGGAGCGCTTCGAGGCTGACAAGCATCATTTCAAGGTTGACAAGAAGAAATTTGAGGCTGAGAAGGAGCGATTCGAGGTTGAAAAGGAGCTATTTGAGGTTCACAAGGCACTATTTGAGGTTGACAAGTTGGAATTCGAGATTGACAAGGAGCAATTCTTGGTTGACAGTGAGCAATTCACGGTTGACAAGGAGCCACTGGAGGCTGAAAAGGACCAATTGGAGGCTGAGAAGGAGCGATCGGAGGCTGACAAGGCTCAATTTGAGGTTGACAAGGCTCAATTTGAGGTTGAAAAGGTGCCATTTGAGATTGACAAGGAGCGATTGGAGCCTCAAAAGGATCAATTGGAGGCTGACAAGGATCAATTCAAGGTTGGCAAGGAGCGATTTGAGGCTGAAAAGGAGCGATTGGAGGCAGAAAATGAGCGATTCCTTGTGGGTCCCTTCAAACTCAGGACGTTCTATGATTCTACGCATTAAGCCACTGATTGACCCATCGCAAGGGTAGGACTTTTCACTTTGTTGAATCTCAGGATGTTCACAGCCTTCTAATAAAACTTTTCTTAATGATCTCCCTGCGTAATCTCACTCTGTCCTGTGTGTCCGTGAAGTGAAATGTGATGATCCAGCTCCTGGGGTCTGGCGTGGATGGGCTGGGTGCCAGCTGGTGGAGTCAAGCACAGTGTGTAGGGACCCCTCGGTTTTTGTGTCAGGTATGGGTGTGGGTCCCAGAGCAGCTCCTGGGGCGAGTCGGGGTCTGTGTGTCCTGAAAACCACCTACTGCGTGGCCCCAGCCTGAGTGAGGCGAGTGAGAGGCTCTGTGAGCGTCTGCACGTTCCCCAGAGCTGCTGGGCATGGGCGCAGCAAACCTCAGTCTGTCCAGCTGGGCTCTAGGGGGCTGGGGTCCGCACTGAGCTGTCAGGTGGCAGAGGGTCCGTGCCGGCCCCTGGGGAGTTGGGCGAGTGTGGGGTGCCTGTAGGAGAAACGCGTGAGGGCTGCTTGTTTGCAGGGAGCAGCAGGATAGAGCAGCCAGCGAGCAGGAGACCCGTGGGGTGGGAGAGAGGGTTGAGATCTGGGCAGGGGCACCCCAGCAACCCTCTAGAACTCCCCAGAACCCCTTTGGGGACCCCTAGGACCTCTATAGAGCCCCCCAGGACCCCTCGAGGACCCTCATAGGGTCCCCCAGGATTCCTCTACAGCCCTCCAGGACCTCTCTTGGGACAACAAGAACCCCTCTAGAGCCCCCCAGGACCCAGCTAGGACCCACCTAGACCTCCTCTAGAGACCCCCAGGACACCTCTAGTGACACTCAGGACTCCTTTACAGACACCTAGAACCCCTCTAGGGCCCTTCAGGACCTGGTGAATCCCTCCAAGAACCTCCAAGTCCCCTCTAGATCCCGGCAGGACCCCTCTAGAGACAACCAGGACCCCTCTAGCAACCCACAGAACACCTTTATGGACCCCCAGGACCCCTCTAGAACCCCCCAGAATCCTACTAAGACCCCCCAGAGACTCTCTAGGGACCCACAGAACTCCTTTAGGGACCCCTAGGGCCTCTCTAGGGCTCCTGCATGGGAATCACCCGTAAATTGGGGTGAGAACAAGAGAGATGGAGCAGCTTTTGAAAGGATCGGGGAGAGAATACTTAACCCCTTCCTGCGGTACCGAGCTGCGCTCGCTCGGTAGCTGCACTGAGCACCTGCAGTACAGCGAAGTGTTTGGATTGAGTTTCCACCTGTTCTCATCCAAAGCCTCTAATTTCTGGCAGTACTGGGAGGTGTTTGCATGCCTCGTGGCCTCACCAGCTCCTCTCATTTTCCCACCGGGCCAGGAAGGTGCCTTGGGAACCTGGCTGCAGGGCAGGGGGAAGCTGTGCTGGGGTGGGACGGCTCCTGGTCCTGCATCCTGCGTGCCACCTACCTGGTGTGCAGTAGGGCTGGCACCAAGCTCGACTGGGCAGGGGGTGGCTGCCCACCCACAGGGACCTGCAGGCTGGTCGATGCAGTGCCAGACCCTCCGGCTGCACAGGGGCAGGGGGGTTAACGAGGCCAAATGCCGCGTCCTGCACTTGGGGCACAACAACCCTGAGCAGCTCCAGACTAGGAGAAGTCTGGCTGGAAAGCTGCCTGGAGGAGAAGGACCTGGGGGTGTTGGTTGAACATGAGCCAGCAGGGGCCCAGGTGGCCAAGAAGGCCAGTGACCTGTTGGATCAGAGACGGCGTGGCCAGCAGGGCCAGGGAGGTTCTTCTCCCTCTGGAGCAGCAATCTATATGTACGTGTGTGTATTTGAAGGTATCAGCAGGAGTGACCTGAGCTCTAGAATAAGGGGTGAATGTTCAGGTTTGAGCTAAAGCAGAATCAATTTTCTAACTTTTTAGCTCAGCCTCCTCTAAGGAGCATCCTTTTCTGAAAGTTATCCACATGGCTTTTCAGACAGTCTGTCTCTAGAAGGGATAACACTTGGAACTGACGACTCTCACCAAAGTCACAAGGCATTGCAATGCAGAAAGGCCATTCTTCACGTTTATTTGCTATGGAAAACAAGGTTGCATGCAGGAGTTGGAGCCCTCCACCCGCTGCACGCTGGGAACCGGCGCTGTTCACTCCATGGCTTGCTGGGAACTAGTGTCCTTCACCCCTCAGCATTCTTGGAGCTGGAGATGTTCACCCAACCAAAAGCTGGGATCAGGTGTCTCTCCCCCCATGGCACACTGAGAGATGGACTCCATCACCTGCAGGTACAGAGAGCTTGAGATCCTCACCCCAAAGCACGGTGGGAGCTGGAGTCCCTCACCCCAAAACACGGTGGGAGCTGGAGTCCCTCACCCCAAAACACGGTGGGAGCTTGAGATCCTCCCTCCAAAACACGGTGGGAGCTTGAGATCCTCACCCCAAAGCATGGTGGGAGCTTGAGATCCTCACCCCAAAGCACGGTGGGAGCCTGAGATCCTCACCCCAAAGCACAGTGGGAGGTGGAGTCCCTCACCCCAGTGGAAGGTGGGCAAGGGGCACGTTTGTGAGTGGTTTGATGGAAAGGAGCTTGGTCACCTATCCGAGATGAAAACCATGTCCTCATTGATGGGAGACGGCTGAGTGGTTTGTTCTTTTACCTTGGCGCCAAAAAATGTTGCATTTGCTTTTACCTGGAGATCTGTCGGTCTCCGAGTTCCTGCACAGATATCAACCAACCTCCCTCTTCAGCATCACAGGTCAGGGGGTCACACGAACACTATTCATGTCGGGGTTGGGCCCTGACACTTTAATTACTGTACTTAGTCCTTTAATTACTGTACTTATTCCCTTGTCGTATGATCAGACACATTGCCTTTAAAAGTTGCTTTTCGTAGAATCATAGAATCACCAGGTTGGAAAAGACCCACCGCATCATCGAGCCCAACCATTCCTATCAAAATTTTGTTGAATTGTTATTAATCAATACTAATCATTTATTGCTTTTCTTGCTACAGGGATCCGTGTGGGATGCAGGGGCTTGTGGACCAGTGACACGCTGGCCACTGGCCGTGGCCTCTGTGATGTCACCCTCTGTGATGCTGCCCTGTGTCCTAGGGGACCTCTCAGGTGTCCAGGGCAAAGCACCCTCTGGATTCACTCTCCAGGAGGACCTGGAGGAGGCAGGTGGTCTCTCCACTGGGAGCTGCCTGCGCCTTTCTCAGTGCGTGATAAACGCCTTTTGGCTGCCATTTGGGTTTTGCAGAGCCCCGTACCAGTTCTGCTGGAAGGGAAAATCTGTCTGCGTGAAGGGTAAGTCAGCTCTGCCCGTGTCTGCTTCTGGGCAGTCATTGCTTGGAGTGTTGGTCGATGAGGAGCTCGACATGAGCCAGCAAATGCCCTCGCAGCCCAGAACAACAATCGTATCCTGGCCTGCATCATAAGAAGTGTGGCTGCAGGTCAAAGAAAGTGATTCTGCCCCTCTGATCCTTTCTGGTGGGACCTCAGCTGGGGTATTGGGTCCAGTTCTGGAATCTTCAATGTAAGAAGGAGATGGAGGTGTTGGAACAGGCCCAGAGGAGGCTATAGGGATGATCCGAGGGCTGGAGAGCCTCCCATATGAGGACAGGCTGAGAGAGTTGGGGTTGTTCAGCCTGGCGAAGAGGAGGCTCCAAGGAGACCTTACAGAGACCTTCCAGTACCTGCAAGGGGCTCCAAGCAAGCTGGGGAGGGACTGTTCGCAAAGGCTTGTGGTGACAGGACAGGGTGGGGAACGGGTATAACCTGGAGAGGGGCAGATTTAGGCTAGATATTAGGAAGAATTTCTTCACCGTGAGAGTGGTGAGACCCTGGAACAGGTTGCTCAGGGAAGCTGTGGCTGCTCCATCCCTGGAGGTGTCCAAGGCCAGGTTGGATGGGGCTTGGAGCCCCTGATCTAGTGCGATTTCCCTCCCCAGGGCAGGGGAGTTGAAACTGGGTGAACTTCAACCTCCCTTCCAACCCTAATATTCTAGGATTCTAGGATGTTAATCTCCTTGGAAGGGCCTCCAGTTCTTCAGGGGTTTGTCAGCTCCTCTTCTTCTGCCTTCTGGATAAATTCTGCTGGGAAATGTCCAGAGCCCAGAGGTTCCCCATTTTGGGTTAACTCTGCCAGCCTTGCCCAGGGCTCTGTCTCCCCGATCGAATTTATTTCCTGAGTGCTGGATCGCTGCCTGCAGGGTTTTGACGAAGCATCCTGGCCTGGCTGCTGAAGCTCCTTCATGTGATCATTTGACCACAATTTCTGTTTCTCCTTCTAGGGAACAGCCAAGGGTCTGCAAAATGAATTTCCACTTCCATGACGTTGTACTCGATGCCATCCCTGCATCGCTGGGGCTTCTCCGCCTCTGCTGGATCTACCCCCGTAGAAAGAAGCAGGCAAAGAGTGCTGGAGAACTTAGAGCAATAGGCCCTAAAGAAGAGAAGCTTGCCCCGAAAAACGAGGAGCTCCAGAGAACATGGGAAGATCTCAGAAAGGATCAGGAGGAGCTGCGGCTGCAGAAGGTCTCCTTCCAGACTGATCTGGAGAGACTTCGTAGAGATCGGGAGGAAATGAAGATGGAGAAGGCTCGAGTGAGGCTGGGCAAGGACCAGTTAGAATCGGATCAAGAGGAGCTGCGGCTGAATAAGCTCAGGCTCCAGAGTGATCTGGAGAGCCTTCATACGGCCCAGGAGCAACTGAAGAGGGAGAAGGAGCAATTGGAGGCCAACACGGAGCAATTTGAGGCTGACAAGGAGCGATTCAAGATTGACAAGGAGAAATTCAAGACTGACGAGCGATTTGAGGCTGAAAAGGAGCAATTCAAGGTTGACAAGGATCATTTGGAGGCTGACAAGTATCAATTTGAGGCTGAGAAGGAGCGATTGGAGGCTGACAAGTATCAATTCAAGATTGGCAAGGAGCAATTTGAGGCTGAAAAGGAGCGATTCGAGGCTGACAAGGAGCGATTGGAGGCTGAAAAGAATCAATTGGAGGCTGAAAAGGAGCGATTCAAGGCTGACAAAGAGCGATTGGAGGCTGAAAAGGATCAATTGGAGGCTGAAAAGGAGCGATTCGAGGCTGAAAAGGATCAATTGGAGGCTGAAAAGGAGCGCTTCGAGGCTGACAAGGAGCGATTCCAGGTTGACAAGGATCAATTTGAGGCTGACAAGCATCATTTCAAGGTTGACAAGAAGAAATTTGAGGCTGAGAAGGAGCGATTCGAGGTTGAAAAGGAGCTATTTGAGGTTCACAAGGCACTGTTTGAGGTTGACACGTTGGAATTCGAGATTGACAAGGAGCAATTCTTGGTTGACAGTGAGCAATTCACGGTTGACAAGGAGCCACTGGAGGCTGAAAAGGATCAATTGGAGGCTGAGAAGGAGCAATCGGAGGCTGACAAGGATCATTTTGAGGTTGACAAGGCTCAATTTGAGTTTGAAAAGGTGCCATTTGAGATTGACAAGGAGCGATTGGAGGCTGAAAAGGAGGGATTGGAGCCTCAAAAGGATCAATTGGAGGCTGACAAGGATCAATTCAAGGTTGACAAGGATCAATTGGAGGCTGACGAGGATCAATTTGAGGCTGAGAAGGAGCGATTGGAGGCTGACATGTATCAATTCAAGATCGGCACGGAGCGATTTGAGGCTGAAAAGGAGCGCTTCGAGGCTGACAAGCATCATTTCAAGGTTGACAAGAAGAAATTTGAGGCTGAGAAGGAGCGATTCGAGGTTGAAAAGGAGCTATTTGAGGTTCACAAGGCACTATTTGAGGTTGACAAGTTGGAATTCGAGATTGACAAGGAGCAATTCTTGGTTGGCAGTGAGCAATTCACGGTTGACAAGGAGCCACTGGAGGCTGAAAAGGATCAATTGGAGGCTGAGAAGGAGCGATCGGAGGCTGACAAGGCTCAATTTGAGGTTGACAAGGCTCAATTTGAGGTTGAAAAGGTGCCATTTGAGATTGACAAGGAGCGATTGGAGCCTCAAAAGGATCAATTGGAGGCTGACAAGGATCAATTCAAGGTTGGCAAGGAGCGATTTGAGGCTGAAAAGGAGCGATTGGAGGCAGAAAATGAGCGATTCCTTGTGGGTCCCTTCAAACTCAGGACGTTCTATGATTCTACGCATTAAGCCACTGATTGACCCATCGCAAGGGTAGGACTTTTCACTTTGTTGAATCTCAAGATGTTCACAGCCTTCTAATAAAACTTTTCTTAATGATCTCCCTGCGTAATCTCACTCTGTCCTGTGTGTCCGTGAAGTGAAATGTGATGATCCAGCTCCTGGGGTCTGGCGTGGATGGGCTGGGTGCCAGCTGGTGGAGTCAAGCACAGTGTGTAGGGACCCCTCGGTTTTTGTGTCAGGTATGGGTGTGGGTCCCAGAGCAGCTCCTGGAGCGAGTCGGGGTCTGTGTGTCCTGAAAACCACCTACTGCGTGGCCCCAGCCTGAGTGAGGCGAGCGAGAGGCGCTGTGAGCGTCTGCACCTTCCCCAGAGCTGCTGGGCATGGGCGCAGCAAACCTCAGTCTGTCCAGCTGGGCTCTAGGGGGCTGGGGTCCGCACTGAGCTGTCAGGTGGCAGAGGGTCCGTGCCGGCCCCTGGGGAGTTGGGCGAGTGTGGGGTGCCTGTAGGAGAAACGCGTGAGGGCTGCTTGTTTGCAGGGAGCAGCAGGATAGAGCAGCCAGCGAGCAGGAGACCCATGGGGTGGGAGAGAGGGTTGAGATCTGGGCAGGGGCACCCCAGCAACCCTCTAGAACTCCCCAGAACCCATTTGGGGACCCCTAGGACCTCTATAGAGCCCCCCAGGACCCCTCGAGGACCCTCATAGGGTCCCCCAGGATTCCTCTACAGCCCTCCAGGACCTCTCTTGGGACAACAAGAACCCCTCTAGAGCCCCCCAGGACCCAGCTAGGACCCCCCTAGACCTCCTCTAGAGACCCCCAGGACACCTCTAGTGACACTCAGGACTCCTTTACAGACACCTAGAACCCCTCTAGGGCCCTTCAGGACCTGGTGAATCCCTCCAAGAACCTCCAAGTCCCCTCTAGATCCCGGCAGGACCCCTCTAGAGACAACCAGGACCCCTCTAGCAACCCACAGAACACCTTTATGGACCCCCAGGACCCCTCTAGAACCCCCCAGAATCCTACTAAGACCCCCCAGAGACTCTCTAGGGACCCACAGAACTTCTTTAGGGACCCCTAGGGCCTCTCTAGGGCTCCTGCATGGGAATCACCCGTAAATTGGGGTGAGAACAAGAGAGATGGAGCAGCTTTTGAAAGGATCGGGGAGAGAATCCTTAACCCCTTCCTGCGGTACCGAGCTGCGCTCGCTCGGTAGCTGCACTGAGCACCTGCAGTACAGCGAAGTGTTTGGATTGAGTTTCCACCTGTTCTCATCCAAAGCCTCTAATTTCTGGCAGTACTGGGAGGTGTTTGCATGCCTCGTGGCCTCACCAGCTCCTCTCATTTTCCCACCGGGCCAGGAAGGTGCCTTGGGAACCTGGCTGCAGGGCAGGGGGAAGCTGTGCTGGGGTGGGACGGCTCCTGGTCCTGCATCCTGCGTGCCACCTACCTGGTGTGCAGTAGGGCTGGCACCAAGCTCGACTGGGCAGGGGGTGGCTGCCCACCCACAGGGACCTGCAGGCTGGTCGATGCAGTGCCAGACCCTCCGGCTGCACAGGGGCAGGGGGGTTAACGAGGCCAAATGCCGCGTCCTGCACTTGGGGCACAACAACCCTGAGCAGCTCCAGACTAGGAGAAGTCTGGCTGGAAAGCTGCCTGGAGGAGAAGGACCTGGGGGTGTTGGTTGAACATGAGCCAGCAGGGGCCCAGGTGGCCAAGAAGGCCAGTGACCTGTTGGATCAGAGACGGCGTGGCCAGCAGGGCCAGGGAGGTTCTTCTCCCTCTGGAGCAGCAATCTATATGTACGTGTGTGTATTTGAAGGTATCAGCAGGAGTGACCTGAGCTCTAGAATAAGGGGTGAATGTTCAGGTTTGAGCTAAAGCAGAATCAATTTTCTAACTTTTTAGCTCAGCCTCCTCTAAGGAGCATCCTTTTCTGAAAGTTATCCACATGGCTTTTCAGACAGTCTGTCTCTAGAAGGGATAACACTTGGAACTGACGACTCTCACCAAAGTCACAAGGCATTGCAATGCAGAAAGGCCATTCTTCATGTTTATTTGCTATGGAAAACAAGGTTGCATGCAGGAGTTGGAGCCCTCCACCCGCTGCACGCTGGGAACCGGCGCTGTTCACTCCATGGCTTGCTGGGAACTGGTGTCCTTCACCCCTCAGCATTCTTGGAGCTGGAGATGTTCACCCAACCAAAAGCTGGGATCAGGTGTCTCTCCCCCCATGGCACACTGAGAGATGGACTCCATCACCTGCAGGTACAGAGAGCTTGAGATCCTCACCCCAAAGCACGGTGGGAGCTGGAGTCCCTCACCCCAAAACACGGTGGGAGCTGGAGTCCCTCACCCCAAAACACGGTGGGAGCTTAAGATCCTCCCTCCAAAACACGGTGGGAGCTTGAGATCCTCACCCCAAAGCATGGTGGGAGCTTGAGATCCTCACCCCAAAGCACGGTGGGAGCCTGAGATCCTCACCCCAAAGCACAGTGGGAGGTGGAGTCCCTCACCCCAGTGGAAGGTGGGCAAGGGGCACGTTTGTGAGTGGTTTGATGGAAAGGAGCTTGGTCACCTATCCGAGATGAAAACCATGTCCTCATTGATGGGAGACGGCTGAGTGGTTTGTTCTTTTACCTTGGCGCCAAAAAATGTTGCATTTGCTTTTACCTGGAGATCTGTCGGTCTCCGAGTTCCTGCACAGATATCAACCAACCTCCCTCTTCAGCATCACAGGTCAGGGGGTCACACGAACACTATTCATGTTGGGGTTGGGCCCTGACACTTTAATTACTGTACTTAGTCCTTTAATTACTGTACTTATTCCCTTGTCGTATGATCAGACACATTGCCTTTAAAAGTTGCTTTTCGTAGAATCATAGAATCACCAGGTTGGAAAAGACCCACCGCATCATCGAGCCCAACCATTCCTATCAAAATTTTGTTGAATTGTTATTAATCAATACTAATCATTTATTGCTTTTCTTGCTACAGGGATCCGTGTGGGATGCAGGGGCTTGTGGACCAGTGACACGCTGGCCACTGGCCGTGGCCTCTGTGATGTCACCCTCTGTGATGCTGCCCTGTGTCCTAGGGGACCTCTCAGGTGTCCAGGGCAAAGCACCCTCTGGATTCACTCTCCAGGAGGACCTGGAGGAGGCAGGTGGTCTCTCCACTGGGAGCTGCCTGCGCCTTTCTCAGTGCGTGATAAACGCCTTTTGGCTGCCATTTGGGTTTTGCAGAGCCCCGTACCAGTTCTGCTGGAAGGGAAAATCTGTCTGCGTGAAGGGTAAGTCAGCTCTGCCCGTGTCTGCTTCTGGGCAGTCATTGCTTGGAGTGTTGGTCGATGAGGAGCTCGACATGAGCCAGCAAATGCCCTCGCAGCCCAGAACAACAATCGTATCCTGGCCTGCATCATAAGAAGTGTGGCTGCAGGTCAAAGAAAGTGATTCTGCCCCTCTGATCCTTTCTGGTGGGACCTCAGCTGGGGTATTGGGTCCAGTTCTGGAATCTTCAATGTAAGAAGGAGATGGAGGTGTTGGAACAGGCCCAGAGGAGGCTATAGGGATGATCCGAGGGCTGGAGAGCCTCCCATATGAGGACAGGCTGAGAGAGTTGGGGTTGTTCAGCCTGGCGAAGAGGAGGCTCCAAGGAGACCTTACAGAGACCTTCCAGTACCTGCAAGGGGCTCCAAGCAAGCTGGGGAGGGACTGTTCGCAAAGGCTTGTGGTGACAGGACAGGGTGGGGAACGGGTATAACCTGGAGAGGGGCAGATTTAGGCTAGATATTAGGAAGAATTTCTTCACCGTGAGAGTGGTGAGACCCTGGAACAGGTTGCTCAGGGAAGCTGTGGCTGCTCCATCCCTGGAGGTGTCCAAGGCCAGGTTGGATGGGGCTTGGAGCCCCTGATCTAGTGCGATTTCCCTCCCCAGGGCAGGGGAGTTGAAACTGGGTGAACTTCAACCTCCCTTCCAACCCTAATATTCTAGGATTCTAGGATGTTAATCTCCTTGGAAGGGCCTCCAGTTCTTCAGGGGTTTGTCAGCTCCTCTTCTTCTGCCTTCTGGATAAATTCTGCTGGGAAATGTCCAGAGCCCAGAGGTTCCCCATTTTGGGTTAACTCTGCCAGCCTTGCCCAGGGCTCTGTCTCCCCGATCGAATTTATTTCCCGAGTGCTGGATCGCTGCCTGCAGGGTTTTGACGAAGCATCCTGGCCTGGCTGCTGAAGCTCCTTCATGTGATCGTTTGACCACAATTTCTGTTTCTCCTTCTAGGGAACAGCCAAGGGTCTGCAAAATGAATTTCCACTTCCATGACGTTGTACTCGATGCCATCCCTGCATCGCTGGGGCTTCTCCACCTCTGCTGGATCTACCCCCGTAGAAAGAAGCAGGCAAAGAGTGCTGGAGAACTTAGAGCAATAGGCCCTAAAGAAGAGAAGCTTGCCCCGAGAAACAAGGAGCTCCAGAGAACATGGGAAGATCTCAGAAAGGATCAGGAGGAGCTGCGGCTGCAGAAGGTCTCCTTCCAGACTGATCTGGAGAGACTTCGTAGAGATCGGGAGGAAATGAAGATGGAGAAGGCTCGAGTGAGGCTGGGCAAGGACCAGTTAGAATCGGATCAAGAGGAGCTGCGGCTGAATAAGCTCAGGCTCCAGAGTGATCTGGAGAGCCTTCATACGGCCCAGGAGCAACTGAAGAGGGAGAAGGAGCAATTGGAGGCCAACACGGAGCAATTTGAGGCTGACAAGGAGCGATTCAAGATTGACAAGGAGAAATTCAAGACTGACAAGGAGCGATTTGAGGCTGAAAAGGAGCAATTCAAGGTTGACAAGGATCATTTGGAGGCTGACAAGTATCAATTTGAGGCTGAGAAGGAGCGATTGGAGGCTGACAAGTATCAATTCAAGATTGGCAAGGAGCAATTTGAGGCTGAAAAGGAGCGATTCGAGGCTGACAAGGAGCGATTGGAGGCTGAAAAGAATCAATTGGAGGCTGAAAAGGAGCGATTCAAGGCTGACAAAGAGCGATTGGAGGCTGAAAAGGATCAATTGGAAGCTGAAAAGAAGCGATTCGAGGCTGACAAGGAGCGATTGGAGGCTGAAAAGGATCAATTGGAGGCTGAAAAGGAGCGCTTCGAGGCTGACAAGGAGCGATTCCAGGTTGACAAGGATCAATTTGAGGCTGACAAGCATCATTTCAAGGTTGACAAGAAGAAATTTGAGGCTGAGAAGGAGCGATTCGAGGTTGAAAAGGAGCTATTTGAGGTTCACAAGGCACTATTTGAGGTTGACACGTTGGAATTCGAGATTGACAAGGAGCAATTCTTGGTTGACAGTGAGCAATTCACGGTTGACAAGGAGCCACTGGAGGCTGAAAAGGATCAATTGGAGGCTGAGAAGGAGCAATCGGAGGCTGACAAGGATCATTTTGAGGTTGACAAGGCTCAATTTGAGTTTGAAAAGGTGCCATTTGAGATTGACAAGGAGCGATTGGAGGCTGAAAAGGAGGGATTGGAGCCTCAAAAGGATCAATTGGAGGCTGACAAGGATCAATTCAAGGTTGACAAGGATCAATTGGAGGCTGACAAGGATCAATTTGAGGCTGAGAAGGAGCGATTGGAGGCTGACATGTATCAATTCAAGATCGGCACGGAGCGATTTGAGGCTGAAAAGGAGCGCTTCGAGGCTGACAAGCATCATTTCAAGGTTGACAAGAAGAAATTTGAGGCTGAGAAGGAGCGATTCGAGGTTGAAAAGGAGCTATTTGAGGTTCACAAGGCACTATTTGAGGTTGACAAGTTGGAATTCGAGATTGACAAGGAGCAATTCTTGGTTGACAGTGAGCAATTCACGGTTGACAAGGAGCCACTGGAGGCTGAAAAGGATCAATTGGAGGCTGAGAAGGAGCGATCGGAGGCTGACAAGGCTCAATTTGAGGTTGACAAGGCTCAATTTGAGGTTGAAAAGGTGCCATTTGAGATTGACAAGGAGCGATTGGAGCCTCAAAAGGATCAATTGGAGGCTGACAAGGATCAATTCAAGGTTGGCAAGGAGCGATTTGAGGCTGAAAAGGAGCGATTGGAGGCAGAAAAGGAGCGATTCCTTGTGGGTCCCTTCAAACTCAGGACGTTCTATGATTCTACGCATTAAGCCACTGATTGACCCATCGCAAGGGTAGGACTTTTCACTTTGTTGAATCTCAAGATGTTCACAGCCTTCTAATAAAACTTTTCTTAATGATCTCCCTGCGTAATCTCACTCTGTCCTGTGTGTCCGTGAAGTGAAATGTGATGATCCAGCTCCTGGGGTCTGGCGTGGATGGGCTGGGTGCCAGCTGGTGGAGTCAAGCACAGTGTGTAGGGACCCCTCGGTTTTTGTGTCAGGTATGGGTGTGGGTCCCAGAGCAGCTCCTGGGGCGAGTCGGGGTCTGTGTGTCCTGAAAACCACCTACTGCGTGGCCCCAGCCTGAGTGAGGCGAGCGAGAGGCGCTGTGAGCGTCTGCACCTTCCCCAGAGCTGCTGGGCATGGGCGCAGCAAACCTCAGTCTGTCCAGCTGGGCTCTAGGGGGCTGGGGTCCGCACTGAGCTGTCAGGTGGCAGAGGGTCCGTGCCGGCCCCTGGGGAGTTGGGCGAGTGTGGGGTGCCTGTAGGAGAAACGCGTGAGGGCTGCTTGTTTGCAGGGAGCAGCAGGATAGAGCAGCCAGCGAGCAGGGGACCCGTGGGGTGGGAGAGAGGGTTGAGATCTGGGCAGGGGCACCCCAGCAACCCTCTAGAACTCCCCAGAACCCATTTGGGGACCCCTAGGACCTCTATAGAGCCCCCCAGGACCCCTCGAGGACCCTCATAGGGTCCCCCAGGATTCCTCTACAGCCCTCCAGGACCTCTCTTGGGACAACAAGAACCCCTCTAGAGCCCCCCAGGACCCAGCTAGGACCCCCCTAGACCTCCTCTAGAGACCCCCAGGACACCTCTAGTGACACTCAGGACTCCTTTACAGACACCTAGAACCCCTCTAGGGCCCTTCAGGACCTGGTGAATCCCTCCAAGAACCTCCAAGTCCCCTCTAGATCCCGGCAGGACCCCTCTAGAGACAACCAGGACCCCTCTAGCAACCCACAGAACACCTTTATGGACCCCCAGGACCCCTCTAGAACCCCCCAGAATCCTACTAAGACCCCCCAGAGACTCTTTAGGGACCCACAGAACTCCTTTAGGGACCCCTAGGGCCTCTCTAGGGCTCCTGCATGGGAATCACCCGTAAATTGGGGTGAGAACAAGAGAGATGGAGCAGCTTTTGAAAGGATCGGGGAGAGAATCCTTAACCCCTTCCTGCGGTACCGAGCTGCGCTCGCTTGGTAGCTGCACTGAGCACCTGCAGTACAGCGAAGTGTTTGGATTGAGTTTCCACCTGTTCTCATCCAAAGCCTCTAATTTCTGGCAGTACTGGGAGGTGTTTGCATGCCTCGTGGCCTCACCAGCTCCTCTCATTTTCCCACCGGGCCAGGAAGGTGCCTTGGGAACCTGGCTGCAGGGCAGGGGGAAGCTGTGCTGGGGTGGGACGGCTCCTGGTCCTGCATCCTGCGTGCCACCTACCTGGTGTGCAGTAGGGCTGGCACCAAGCTCGACTGGGCAGGGGGTGGCTGCCCACCCACAGGGACCTGCAGGCTGGTCGATGCAGTGCCAGACCCTCCGGCTGCACAGGGGCAGGGGGGTTAACGAGGCCAAATGCCGCGTCCTGCACTTGGGGCACAACAACCCTGAGCAGCTCCAGACTAGGAGAAGTCTGGCTGGAAAGCTGCCTGGAGGAGAAGGACCTGGGGGTGTTGGTTGAACATGAGCCAGCAGGGGCCCAGGTGGCCAAGAAGGCCAGTGACCTGTTGGATCAGAGACGGCGTGGCCAGCAGGGTCAGGGAGGTTCTTCTCCCTCTGGACTCAGCACTGGGGAGACCGTTCCTCAAATCCTGGCGTCAGTTCTGGGCCCCTCACCACAAGAAAGATGTTGAGGCTCTGGAGCGAGTCCAGAGAGGAGCAACGAAGCTGGTGAAGGGACTGGAGAAGAAGAGGAGCGGCTGAGAGAGCTGGAGGTGTTTAGCCTGGAGAAGAGGCGGCTGAGGGGAGACCTCATTGCTCTCTCCAACTCCCTGAGAAGAGGTTGGTGAGAGGAGGGAGCTGGGCTCTTCTCCCAAGGGACACGGGACAGGACGAGATGGAATGGCCTCAAGCTCCACCAGGGGAGGTTCAGGCTGAACATTAGGAAAAAATTTTTCACGGAAATGGTCACTGTGTAGTTGCAGAGGCTGCCCAGGGAGGGGGTTGAATCCCCTTCCCTGGAGGGGTTTAAGGGATGGGTGGACGAGTTGCTGATGGACATTGATTAGTGATTGATGGGAATGGTTGGACTCGATGATCCAGTGAGTCTCTTCCAACCTGGTCATTCTACAATTCTGTGATTCTAAGGAACGAAATGTGGAGAAAAGGCAAGGAAAAGGGGGTTACAGCTACCACCACAGGTCCACAGCCGTCTGGCGTCTCTGGGTTCCTGGTCCAGAAGGCTCCACTGACTCCATCTTTCATCGAGGTGATCTCACAGTGGGGAAGATCTTCAGAATTCAGCTCCTTCAGAGCTGTCTTTTCGTCAATACACCTGCGACCTGCCTTTGCCTGTGGAGATGTGCCAATCTCCACCTAGCAGGCCACACAAGCCAAGAGAGGAGTGTCTGCAGGTCTCCTCCCCTTGTGCATGTGGCAGTGGTTGACCTGGGGTCTCCCGATGAAGGCCAGTAGTCATCCTCACTTTGAACTTGGGTTGAACTGTCCTTGGAACACGCTCTGTTGGATGTGGGTCTGTGGTAAGGCCCGTCATTAATTTTCCTCCTTGCTTCATGAGGGAGCAGGGAGGCTTGGAGACAGGTACAGAACATTTTTGAGATAAAGAGGTAGGTATGGGTACAAAGCATTCATTCCCTGCCAGCTTTGGCCGTTCTCGTAAGGCCAGTCTCTGATTTATACAGTTCTGAGGAAAATGTGGAGGCAGAAATGGATTTTTTGACTGACACACAGGAAGCCACATTGTGATCCCTGCCTGCCAGGGACAGACCTGAGATCCACGTCATGAGCCCGGCTGGGGAGGGGGGAGAAGAGCCTTCACAGAGGGACGACGCGTGGGGTTGGGGGGTGTGGGGGCAGCCCTGCAGGTGTGAAGCATTTAGTTGGTGTCAGTGTTGGTTGGGGCTCTGTGAGGCCTGAGGGGTACGACAGGGTGGTAGAGCGGTAGGACACGGCAGGATTGGGGTGAAGGAGCAGCCCGGGGGTTGAGGGGACAAAAGATTAGGGGGTGAGGAGGCTGGAGAACAGGCCTTATGAGGAAAGGCTGAGAGAGCTGGGGGTGTTTATCCTGGAGAAGAGGAGGCTGAGGGGAGACCTCATTGCTGTCTCCAACTCCATGGGAGGAGGTTGTGGAAAGGAGGGAGCTGGGCTCTTCTCCCAAGGGACAGGGGACAGGGTGAGAGGGAAATGCCTCAAGCTGCACCAGGGGAGGTTTAGGCTGAATATTAGGAAAAAAATTTCACGGAAAGTGTCTCTGGACCCTGGCAGAGGCTGCCCAGGGAGGGGGTGGAGTCCCCTTCCCTGGAGGGGTTTAAGGGATGGGTGGACGAGGTGCTGAGGGACGTGGGTTAGTGATTGACGGGAATGGTTGGACTCAATGATCCGGTGGGTCTTTTCCAACCTGGTGATTCTATGATTCTATGAAAAGGGTGGGCAGTGACAGAGCCAGGGTTGGGGGGATGATAGGGCCCAGGTAGGGGCAGTCTTGGGGGAGATGGAGCCAAGGGTGGGGCAGCCCTGGGCACCACATTGTGAGTGTAGCTGGGGTTGTGGATATGTGGGTAAATAGCTGCCGAGGAGGGCTGAGGGGGTGTGGGGCAGCCCTGCACGTGTGAGGCATTTTGGATGTTGATGGTGTCAGGCGGAGCTGTGGACGGTGGCTGTTGGAGGGCTGAGGGGTGTGACAGGATGGTGGAGACGTGGGCCCAGGCAGGATTGGTGCAGGCTGTGGGGTCCGAGGTCTGGGGGAGGGCGTGGGGGGCAATGGGGCCAGGTAGGGATGAGCTGGGCAGCTCCCGACAAGGCTGCAGCGTGCAGAGTAAGGGCTGAGGGTAGCGATGATGGGAGCATCAAGGGGGCCGTGGAGGGGTTGGGGTGCAGGGTCTCCACAGCCCCCAGTTGAATCAGGGCTTTGCCTGCCACCCTCCTGCCAGGTTCTGGGGAGCTGCAGCCGAGCCCGGTGCCAGCGCGATGTCGGCGCCGCCAGACAAGCCGCACGACATCCTGGGGAGCTTTGCTAAACTGCTGCTGCAGACCCAGCCAGAGGAGTGGAGGAAGTTTATGGGCAATGAGGAGGCTGCAGCCGTGGTGGATGAGTTCTTCCAGCAGCCCGATGCGCAGGAGTTGGTGCTGGGGCCAAGCCCCACCGGGCAGCTCCAGTCGACCACCCGTTTCTCACCCGCCCTCCGGAGCAAGGCAGTTTACTTTGTGAAGAAAAAGAGGGAGAAGATCACCCTGGAGAACTTTCGGAGTGGGCTGCTGGTGGGGGACATCGGCCCCTCGCCCGTGGAGCAGCTCATTACCGTGATGGAGGAGGTGGGTTACCCACAGGTTGGTGCTGGGCACAGACTTGGGGTGAGCGAGATGGGCTGAAGTCCCTGCGCTCACTCCTGAAGGCTGCCGGACACAGCTTTAGGTGGGCTCAGAAAGAAACCAAATTCAATTGCTAGAAGAAACCTTGCCCCAGGTGCTGGCCGTCGCTTCTCAGGGGCTTCTGTGGGGACCCTGCACCACCAGGAGACAGAGCTGGGGGAAGGGCAAAAGTCCAGTTTTCTCACAAGCCCCAGCTGGATTGCTTCCTGCTTGTGGGTCTAAATCTCACTGTAATTCCCCACTCCTTGTGTCTCACAGCTGAGAAATAATGGAGAGGATTTTGCTCAGACTTCCCATAAACTTTCCCACCCAGAACTCTGCCAGCCCAGAGCCCCCAAAAAGCTGAGCCAGGTCCTAGGAGTCCCTGTTATTCTTCCTCTTCCTACTCCTCCTCTTCGTCTTCCTCCTCCTCTTCCTCCTACTCTTCCTCTTCCTCTGCCTCTTCTTCCTCTTCCTCCTCCTTCTATTCTTCTTCCTCCTCTTCTTCTTCCTCCTCTTCCTCCTCTTCTTCTTCCTCCTCTTCCTCCCCCTCCTCCTTCTCCTCCTCCTCCCCCTCTTCCTCCTCCTCCTCCTCCTCTTCTTCTTCTTCTTCTTCTTCCTCCTCCTCTCCTCTGCCTTTGCCCACGTGCCAGCCCCTGACCCTGCTGGCTGCCCTCACTATGCTGCTCCCAGCATTTCTCAGCCCCTGAGAGCTGCAAGCCCAGCACAGAGTGAGGGGACTCCTGGTCCCACTGACAAGACAAACATCAAGACTCCTCAGTGGCTACCAGAGCCTCAGCTGGGCTGTGGCCAGGCTGGCACAGGCAGCAAGAGGGGATGCTGTGCAAACCAGTGCAGCCACACGCTGCCCTTTGCAACAGGCACATTTCCCCTACCAAGCACCCAGCTGAGCCCTCTTCTCCAGGTTGTCCCCCCTGCTCCTCAACAAGGAGAATACGGCAGGCTTGCCTGGGGTGGTGGTGGAGGACATGCTGCAACAAACTCACCGGCTGAAGAAGATGTTTGTGATGGGCAGGAAGATGCAGGGGAAGCCACCGCTCCTGCTGCCAAAGCACCTGGACAGACAGTACGACTCCAGCACGATCCTGGGCTGGTGGCTGCTGCTGGCACTGCTCGGCACCAGCAAAGCCTGGCAGGGGCCTGGGACGAGTCCCTTTGGGAGGGACAGGAGCTGGGAAACCATCTCGGTCCCTGGTTACAGCCACCCCTCAACAGCCAAATGCCTTGGAGAGGCTCATGCCAGGTTTCCCTGCTGGCAGGCGTTGCCCCAAGCATGTGCAGGGTGGTTCGGGGCCATTCGTGGAGCTGGAGTGTAACCCAGCTCCCTTTCAGCTTGGAGGGACCCGTGGACATCTCAGCACTGCACGTCATTGAGACCATCGTCATCGAGTGGTCCCACCAGGTGCAAGGCATCCTGAGCAAGGACTTGGAGCAGGTGCTGCTGGAGGAGCTGTACCCCCTGCCCAGGGCTGAGTTCGAGTTCTGGCACACTAGGGTGGTCACCCTGCAGTGCATCAATGACCAGGTACCACCTCTGCCCTGGGTGGCCAGTGGCCCTGGTGCTGAGCCCCTGGTGCTGAGCCTGAACCTCCTCTGGTGAGAGCTTGGGCAGCGCTTGGTCATCCTGAATAGCAGCAACCCCACAATCTCCCAGGCTGACCTCGAGTTGAGTTGTTCCAGGCTTTTATGGATGTACATCATGGTGGTAAATGGAGTTAAATCCAGCTGGAGGCCAGTTACAAGTGGGGTTCCCCTGGGTCCAGTCCTGTTTAATGTCTTTATCAACGACCTGGATGAAGGCATTGAGTCCTCCCTTAGCAAGTTTGCAGATGATACCAAGCTGGGAGGAAGTGTCGATCTGCTGGAGGGTCGGGAGGCTCTGCAAAGGGACCTGAACAGGCTGGACTGCTGGGCTGAGACCAACAGCATGAGGTTTAACAAGGCCAAATGCCGGGTCCTGCACTTGGGGCACAACAACCCTAAGCAGAGCTACAAACTAGGAGAAGCCTGGCTGGAAAGCTGCCAGGAGGAGAAGGACCTGGGGGTGCTGTTTGACAACCGATGGAACATGAGGCAGCAGTGTGCCCAGGTGGCCAAAAAGGCCAATGGCATCTTGGCTTGTATCAGGAATGGCATAACCAGCAGGTCCAGGGAGGTTATTCTCCCCCTGTACTCAGCACTGGTGAGACCGCACCTCGAGTACTGTGTTCAGACCTTATTACTCTCTACAACTACCTGAAGGGAGGTTGTGGAGAGGAGGGAGCTGGCCTCTTCTCCCAAGTGACAGGGGACAGGACGAGAGGGAATGGCCTCAAGCTCCACCAGGGGAGATTTAGGCTTGAGATTAGGAAAAAGTTCTTCATGGAGAGGGTGGTTAGGCATTGGAATGGTCTGTCAAGGGAGGTGGTTGAGTCACCGTCCCTGGAGGTGTTTAAGGTTAGGGTAGACGAGGTGCTTAGGAGCATGATTTAGGGATTGGTGGGAATGGTTGGACTCAACGATCCAGTGGGTCTCTTCCAACCTGGTTATTCTGTGATTCTGTGATCATGATATTTGGTATCTGGAAGGGAGACCCAGGTGAGGATGTTGCTTCCCCTGGAGCTTCAGTTGCCCTCCCCTATTCAGGTGGCTTCAGGAGCACGAGGGCCCTGGACTTGAGAGGGACAGAGGGAGGAACAGGGTCTTGCAGTGCTCAAGGGCAGAGCAACCTTGCCATGGCCCACTCACCTCTCCCAGCCAGAAGACAGGTGTTCACAGAAATGCATCCAGCAGGAGTCTCATCACCTCCTTCGGAAAGATGCTGGAGTTCCTCATTGCCTCAACGGACATGAGGATGCTTTCTGTGTCCTCCGCTGGTTGGAGATACTGTCCAAGTACCTTCTGGGGAAGGGAGGGAGGGCAGAGATGTCCCAGCAGGAGCCGTGGTCGTGCTGCGTGGCTGGGCAGCCCAAGCAGCCCTGGAGAGAGGCGCCTGTCAGCGTCCGCAGAAGAGCCGGCAGCAGGGGCTGGAGTCACTGCCCAGGGGAGGAGAAGAAGAGGGTCCCAAGGGGAGGGAAGAAGCTTGGCCTCATGGGCACCGTGTGTTGGCCCTTGAGTGAACCAGGGCTGTCTGGTGGCCCTGGGGCTGGACCTGCTGCTGCAATCCTGGAGTGCCGCCCTCACATCATCCCTGCTCAGGGACAGTGGGAACCCTCTAAGCAGGGAGAGTGAGGCCATGCCAGCCCAATGATCCACAGAATCCTGGAATGGTTTGTGTTGGAAGGGATCTCAAACCCATCCAGTTCCAATCCTCTACCACGGGAAGGGATACCTCCCACTGGATCGGGGTGCTCAAAGATCCATGTAGCCTGGCCATGAACACACCCAGAGATGGGGCAGACACGACTTCTGTGTTCAACCTATGCCAGGGCCTCACCACCCTTACAGGAAAACAGCCCATGGCTCCAGGTTGGGTCTCACCAGAGCACAGCAGAGGGGCAGAATCCCTTCCCTGGCCTTACTAGTCCCCCTGCCCTAGACATGGTGTTACCTTCTAGGCTGTGAGTGCATGTTGCCAGCTCATGTGGAGGTTCTCATTCCCCAGCCTCCCAGGTCCTTTTCCTCAGGACTACTCTCAATCCATTCATTTCCTAGCCTGGATTTGTGATCGGGATTCCCCCGTCCCAGGTGTAGGACCTTGCACTTGTCCTTGTCAGATCTTATGAGGTTCACACCGCCCCTCCTCTCTAGCCTGTCCAGGTCCCACTGCATAATATCCTGTCCCTCAGGGGTGTCATATGTGCCACACAGCTTGGTGTCATCGGCAAACTCTCTGAGGGTGCCCTTGATCACACAGTCATCAAAGAAGATATTAAACAGGGCTGATACCATTATGTATCACTGTGGGACACCAAACATCAGTCATCTCCATTTGCACACAGACCTGTTGAATACTACCCTCTGGATGCAACCATCAACAAATTCCTTGCCCACTAAAGAGTCCATCCACAAATCCCCCATGTCTCTCTCTCCAATTCAGAGAGAAGGATGTGGTGAGGGACTGTCCGAGAGGCTTTACACAACTCCAGGTAGATGACATCCACTGCATTTCCCATGTCCAGTGACGTGGCCACTTCATCATACAAGACAACTGGGTTGGTCATTCAAGACTTGACATTTGAGAAGCTGTGTTGGCTGTCTCCAGTCACCTCCAGGTGCTTTAGCAAAGCTTTAGGTGGACTCGTTCCATGACCTTCCCAGGCACAGTGGTCAGGCTTACGGGCCCATGCCTGGAAATTTCCCGGGCAGCTCCCAGGCCCCACTAGGGCACGGAGAGTGTTTGCAGCTGTCACTCCACCACTTGACTCGCACTGCCTGCACTGTCCCAGCCCCTGCTTGCTAATGTGAGTCCCCTTGCCTACGCCCTGCTCATCATCTGGGCTCTCTCCGACAGCGTCAGGAGGGCCCTGAGCACCAGCGAGAGCATCACTGGACTTGCGTGCCTCAGACCCCACCAGATAACATGTGTTGCTGCAGTGTCCTCATTTTTCCAGTCCTTGCAGGCCATCACCTGGAAGAAATGCAGCAGTGAGTGACCTGGTAACACGAAGCTTCTGCTTCCACCAGAATCGGAGGGCAAGAACAGCTGGGCTTTTCCTGATAACTCACAGACAAGAGAAGGATGCAGGAGTCCTCAGGAAGAACATCACAGTCCTCCTCCTGTTTGTCGTGCAGGAGCATGGGCAGCCCCTTCAAAAGCTCCTCAAGTGTATCAGGCACGGAGAAGATGATCTCCAAGAGTGGCAGGGCAGAGCTGCAAGGCAGAGCACTCAATCAGCAGGGCAGCCTCAGCCACCACAGCCCAGCCTAGGGCAGCCCTGCAGGACATGGACCTTGCCCTTGGCTGGGCTGGCCCTGCCCGGTCAGCAGGAGAGGAGCAAGGAGGTTTTTGTTGTTGAGGTGGGAGAAGCGTGCTGAATTTCCTGGAGTCTCCTCTTCCCCAGGCTAAACAACCCCAGCTTTCTCAATTTGTCCGTGTACGGGAGGTGCTTCAGCCTTCAGGCCATCCTTGTGACCTCCTCTGGACATTTTTGTTTTTTTCCATCCAGAGAGTTTCTGAGCCCCTCTCCCCACAGCAAACAATCCTCAAGACAGTTACAGGTCATACCTGTCAGTTGGTGGAAATGTCTTCAACAACGCCATGGCCATTTGCCTCAGGTAGTGTTTGGTCATGAGGAAAATAATCGAGTCCACAGTCTCCTGGGCTGTCAAAGTGTTGAAACCTTCCATATTTTCATAGATGCAGACCATGATCTTGGGTACCTGGAGGGGACCTAAGTAAGGGTCGTTCTGCCCCTGGAGCCTCAGCAGTCCTTTCCATCCCTCTCTGCTGGATTCAGGAGGCTTCAGGTACCTGATTTGGTAGGGATGGAAGGAGAAACAGGGCCTGGGAGGGCTCAAGGGCAGGGCAACCTTTCCGTGGGCCACCTACCTCCGCCAGCCAGAAGGCAGGGGCTGTCATGATTGCCTTCTGCATGAGTATTATTGCCTCCGTCTGAAAGGGGCTTGAGTCTGTCATTGCCTCAATGGCCATAAGGACGACATCAGTCTTCTCTGCTGGCATGAGATACCGTGCAAGTACCTATTGGAGCAGGGAGGGAGGGTAGAGATGTCCCAGCAGGAGCCATGGTCGTGCTGCGTGGCTGGGCAGCCCAAGCAGCCCTGGGGAGGACTCTGTCCACAGCAGAGCCAGCAGCAGGGGCTGCAGTCACTGCCCAGGGGAGGAGAAGAAAAGGGGCTTAAGGGGAGGGAAGAAGGTTGGCCTTATGGGCACCGTCTGTTGGCCCTTGAGTGAACCAGGGATGTCTGGTGGCCCTGGGGCTGGACCTGCTGCTGCAATCCTGGAGTGCCGCCCTCATATCATCCCTGCTCAGGGACAGCGGGAACCCGCTAAGCAGGGAGAGTGAGGCCATGCCAGCCCAATGATCCACAGAATCCTGGACTGGTTTGTGTTGGAAGGGATCTCACCCCATCCAGCTCCAATCCTCTACCACGGGAAGGGATACCTCCCACTGGATCGGGGTGCTCAAAGGCCCATCCAGCCTGGATTTGAACACCTCCCGCCACTGGGCAGCCACAACTTCTCTGGGTCACCTGGGCCAGGGTCTCCCCAGTCTCACAGGAAAACAGAGCACACGGCTCCATGTGAGTTCTCACCACAGCGGTGTAGAGGGTTAGAATCCCCTTGATGGCCCAGTTGATCCCGCTGCTTTGGATGCAGCCCAGGACACAGTTTGGCTTTCTGGGCTGCGAGCGCACATTGCTGGCTCAAGTAGATCTTCTAATACAGAGCACCACAAATACTTCTCAGGGCTTCTCCAATCCATTCTCTGTCAAGCCTGTTTGTGCCTGGGATTCCTCATCCAACAAACAGTCCACCCATCAAACCCCCATCTAGCTCACTTCCATTCAGAGAGAAGGATGTGCTGAGGGACTGTCCCAAGGGCTTTACACAAGTCCAGGTAGATGACATCCATTGCATTTCCCATGTCCACTGATATGGTCACTCCATCTTACAAGACCGCTGGGTTGGTCAGGCAGGACCTGCCCTTGGTGAAGCTGTGTTGGCCGTCTCCAATCACCTCCATGTGCTTTAGCAAAGCTTTAGGAGGACCCGTTCCATGACCTTCCCAGGCACAGTGGTCAGGCTTACAGGCCATTGCCTGGAAACTCCTCAGGCAGCCCCCAAGCCCCACCAGGGCAAGGAGAGTGTTTGGAGCTGTCACTTCACCAATTGAATCCCACCTTCCTCACTGCCCTGGCCCCTGGCTGCCAATGGGTCTCCTCCTCCCAACACCTTGCTCACCCTCTCGGCTCTCTCCGACAGCCTCAGAAGGGCCTTGAGCACCAGTGAGAGCATCACCAGGCTTGAGTGCCTCAGAATCCTCCAGATATTGTATTCTGCCCCAAAATCCTCATTTTCCCAATTCTTGCAGGCCACCATCTGGAAGAAAGGCAGCAGCGAGTGATCTGGCACCGTGAAGCTCCTGGTTCCACCAGAAGCTGAGGACAAGGGCACTGGGGCTTCCCTGATAACTCACAGCCAAGAGAAGGATGCAGGAGTCCTCAGGGAGAGCGTCACAGTCCTTCTCCGCTGTGTCTTGCAAGACCAAGAACATCTCCTTCAAAATCTTCTCTAGTGTCCAGGGCATGAAGAACATGAGGTCCCAGAGTGACAGGGCAGAGCTGCAAGGGAGAGCTTTCTGTCAGCAGGGCGGCTTTGGCCACTGCAACCCTGCCTGGGGCAGCCCTGCAGGACATGGACCTTGCCCTCAGCTGGGCTGGCTTGACTCTTGACTCTGGCTTCTAGAGAGTCTCTGAGCTCCTCTCCCCGCAGGGATTAACCCTCAACACTGACAGAGATCGTACCTGTCAGCTGGTGGAAACATCCCCCACAACACTGTGGCAACTTCATTGGGGTAGTGCTCGGTCATCAGGAAAAGAAGTGACTCCACGGTCTCCTGGGCTGACTCTGACTCGAGGTGTGTCATAGTTCCGTGGATGCAGGCCGTGATCTTGGGTACCTGAAGGAGACCCAAGTGAAGATGATGCTGCCCCTGGAGCTTCACCTGTCCTTTCCATTCCTCTGCCCTCTTAAGGTGCCTGAGACTGCTGGATGTGGGAGGGATGGAGGAAGGAACAGGGTGTGGGAGGGCTCAAGGGAAGAGCAACCTTGCTTTGGACCACCTACCTCCTCCAGCTAGGAGGCAGGATCGTGCATGATCACATCCTGCACGAGTTTTGTTGCCTCCGTCTGAAAGGGGCTTGAGTCTCTCATGGCCTCAATGGCCATAAGGACGATGTCTGTCTTCTCCGCTCTTTGGAGACACCTTTCAACTGCCTATGGAGGAAGAAAGGGATGGTAGAGATTTCCCAGCAGGAGCCGTGGTCACACTGTGCAGCTGGGCAGCACAAGCAGCCCTGGAGAGAGAGGAGCCTGGCAGTGCCCGCAGCGGAGCCGGCAGCAGGGGCTGCAGTCACTGCCTGGGGAGGAGGAGCAGATAGAGAGGCCATTCCAGGCCCACCGATCCATACAATCCTGCAATGCTTTGGATTGGAATAAACCTCAAATCCATCCATTTCCACATCTCTGCCATGGCCAGCATCCCCACTGGATCAGGGTGATCCAAGGACCATTCAACCTGACCCTGAAGAATTCCAGTGATGGGGCAGCACCACCACTTCTCGGGGTAAGCTGGGCCAGAGCCTCCCGACCATCAAAGGAAAATATTTCTTCCTAAGATCTTACCTGAATCTCCCCTCTTTCAGCTAGCAACCATTCCCCTCATCCTATCCCTGGCCCTCCCCAGCTTTCTTGGAGCCCCTTTCAAGACTGGAAGCTGCTCTAAGGTCTCCCTGGAACCTTCTCTTCTCCAGGCTGAACAGCCCCAACTCCCTCAGCCTGTGCTTGTACAGGAGGTGCTCCAGCCCTTGGGTCCTCCTCATGGCCCCCTCTGGACCCATCCCAACAGCTCCAGGTCCTTCTTTGTGAGCTGAGGACTCCAGAACTGGACGCAGGGCTCCAGGTGGGGTGGCACAAGAGCAGAGCAGAGGGACAGAATCCCCTCCCTGATCCGGTGTTGAGTCCTGCCCAGCCCACCAGGGCCCCTCACCCACTGATCTTTAGGGGCTGCTCCATATGCTGCTCACCTGGGGAGACACGTCCTCCCACAGGGACACCCCAGGTTGACTGGGAGGTCTCGCTGCCATCCTTGGGGACAGGGTAATCAACGCTTAAGGGAGACACTTCGGCACCACGGGGCGAGGTGTGAGCTCTGCTTGGGAGCTGTAAGCTCTGCTGCCTGTCCCAGCACTGTCCTGGCAGACACTGAGGGCTGGGGGCTGCAGCCACCGTTACCACGCGCGGTGCAGGGTGGGGGCCCCAAGTGAGGGCACACACCCTGTGACTTGGCAACATGGTGGGGAGGGTCGGGTGGCCCTGGAAGGGCGTGAGAGATGTGGAGGTGGAACATGAGGAGGAAGGGTGGAAAAGAGAAGGGTGAGCACAGCAGCCCTGAACCTGCCCAACACAGAGGAGAGAGGGAGAGGGAGAAAGGGAGGGAGAAAGGGAGGGAGAAAGGGAGGGAGAAAGGGAGGGAGAAAGGGAGGGAGAAAGGGAGGGAGAAAGGGAGGGAGAAAGGGAGGGAGAAAGGGAGGGAGAAAGGGAGGGAGAAAGGGAGGGAGAAAGGGAGGGAGAAAGGGAGGGAGAAAGGGAGGGAGAAAGGGAGGGAGAAAGGGAGGGAGAAAGGGAGGGAGAAAGGGAGGGAGAAAGGGAGGGAGAAAGGGAGGGAGAAAGGGAGGGAGAAAGGGAGGGAGAAAGGGAGGGAGAAAGGGAGGGAGAAAGGGAGGGAGAAAGGGAGGGAGAAAGGGAGGGAGAAAGGGAGGGAGAAAGGGAGGGAGAAAGGGAGGGAGAAAGGGAGCGGGAGGGCGAGAAGCAAGGTGAGGTAAGGAGAAGCAAGGTGGGGCGAGGCGAGGTGAGGAGACGCGAGGTGAGGAGAGGAGAGGAGTGGAGAAGAGAGGAGAGGAGAGGCGAGGAATGATCCCTGAGCACCTCATCTCTGAGCAGCCTGGTCCAGTGGGGGGTCTCCCTGCCCATGGCCGGACGGTGTGTCTGGATGGGCTTTAAGTTCCCTTCCAACTTAAACCATTCCATGATTCTACAAAATGCAGAGCACTAACACAGTGGTAGCACCAAAGCAAACCACCAGTCAGCAAATCAGTTTAACTAGCCCACTCTGCGGAAGGGAACTCCTTCAGCAGTTACCCATCTTCAGCTCGCTAACTCTACCTGCCGCGGTACCGTGCAGTCAGCTGTCGTGGTTCTGAAGCTCTCCTGTCACAGAAACAGCCACGTGCAGCACTAGAAATGGATAAAGGCTGACAACTCTGAGTTAAGCAAGGGGTGCCTGAGGGGGGGCAGCAATCTATCACGCTCCGCTGCTGCAAACAGCCAGGTGCTGCGATGTTCTGCACGGGGCAGAGTCACATCTGCAGCCACAAACATTGCTGGCAGAGTAATGTGTCTTGAGGGCCATTTTGAACAGTTTTTCAGTACACCAAAATGCTTCCAAAGGCGTTTCAGCCAGTAGCTACTCTTGGGGGTGGTGCTGTCCTCCTCTTCCTTTCCCCTTCTTCCCAGAGCCAGCTCATTCCATTCTAAGAGCTGACAGAAGCTACACCAGCACAAACACGCTGACTGGCACAGATTTCCTTATGAATAGGCATGGATTAATTGCGCACCAGCACTGACAAATCTCTTCAGCACAATCCATACTCTCAAGACATACAGGAATATGCTACTTGGATTTGAAGTCTTCCTACACAGTGGAACAGCTATGAATCATGGTGATACTCACTGGTCTCCCTTGGCACGCTCAGGTAGAGGGCTCCTTCAGGTTTGTGTTCTTCCAGGTGACTCGCTATCAGCACTGGTGGCTTCGCATAGGCTTGACCACTGCGGGGCAGCAGAAACCAGAAAAGTCATAATTTTCATTTAACACCTTGACAGAAACACCCTGTCTCATGCACTGCTGCCATGACAAAATGCAAAGGGTATTTCCACAAGGAGGCATTTTCCATTCAGAAGTTGGCTACAGTCAGCTCAGGCAGACCCAAGATACAGGAGTCAAATTTTCTCTCTCCAGAATTTTGGAAGAGACTAATTAATCATGGAATGGTTTGGGTTGGAAGGGACCTTAAAGCCCATCCAATCCCACCCCTGCCATGGGCAGGGACATCTCCCACTGGATCAGGTCACTCCAAGCTCCATCCAGCCTGGCCTTGAACACCTCCAGGGATGGGGCAGCCACCATTGCTCTGGGCAACCTGGGCCAGGGCCTCCCCACACTCACAGCAAAACATTTCTCCCTAAGATCTCATTTCCATCTCCCCTCTTTCAGATGAAAGATGGTCTCATTTGCCCTATCCCTGCCCTTCCTGCTCAAAGGCCTCTCCCCAGCCTTCCTGTCAGCTAAGACAATGGCTTCTGTTGGGTTTTGGCTTTCACTTGTGCCATTAACTCTGTGCAACCTCCTGACAGATATAAGAGATCAAATTTACCCATCACTGGCAATATGTGAATCAGAATTATACACAAGTCTCCCTTTGCAGGTGGCTTTGAGAACTGGAATTCTACTCAAGTGGAATTTTGTCAACTTAAGTGTACTGGAAAGAGAAAACTTTCTAGAACTCATGCAAAAACGACCAGAAAAGGTGAAAAAAAACAGTGACATTTCTGGCATTCCCTGTGTTTACCTTAAGTTTAACATTCTCAGATAAAACAGGATTCCTAACATCATCAATTACAAAGAAGAGGAAGATAAATCTGGTTAATATCCAGTGCTGACGGTCTTTTAAAGATCAGTTTGCCCCAACACCTGCTCTAGGACTTTGTCCAGAATCTCCAGAGTAGGAAAGATTAACCCTCACCCACTTCCATGTATAACAACCACAAAGTTACCACCAGAAGGTTCACGTTTGCTTTTCCTACAATTACTTAAGGAAGCCTGTGGTCCGTAGAGGATGAAGGCACCTGGGATTCTTCTCCTTCACCAGGTTCAGGAGCTGTTTGCATTTCTCCTTCTCTTCAGGCTTAACACCCTGGCAGAATGGAGAGAAAAAACAAAACAGATTAGAACCACCGCATATGAGGCAAATGTTTGTAAGGCGGATACAGCACAGGCTGCACAGGCTCGTACCACATTACTGACGTGTTATTCAGGTTTCGTTTAGCAGGAACTCCCACAAGTTTGTTCTGTGTTAGCCCTGCTCTACGAAGTTGTTTCCTGCTAAAAACTCAAAGTCCCTCCTGCAACTCTTTCCTCTGACGGAGGCCTCTCCTCTGAGCAGTGGTGACTGCTGCGTCCCTGGAGGTGTTCAAGGCCACTCTGGACGGGGCTTGGAGCAACCTGATCCAGTGGGAGGTGTCCCTGCCCATGGCAAGGGTGGGACTGGAGGGGCATTAAGGTCCCTTCCAACCCAAGCCATTCTGTGATTCTGTGAAGTATTATCAGCAACTGACTGGGGGTTTGCCTACATTATCCTTTTAAGTGGCTGTGTAAGGATCACATTTCAGCCAGGTTAAGGGCAAAAGAATCAAACACCTCTGCAACAAATGTACAATACTGACAAGGCACAACAGATCTGCTTGGAAGAGAAACTGCCTGGAGGATCCTCTGCCAGTGCAACTTTTCCAGGCAGTTTGGGTTAGAACCAAACCTCTGGCAACAGAGCGCTGCTCCCTTCCAAGACTTGGTGCACATAAGGGCAAATAAAGTGCTAGACACTGATTTTCCAGCAGCATTGCTGCAGCTTCTCTAACTACATCCACTGGGCTGTTACCAGCGGCCACCTGGGCGTTTACACACAGCTTGTTGTTGTCTCATTCCAAAAGGCACCTTCACCTCTTCAGCAGTACAGAAGAACCTCCCCGTCCTCCTGGCTTGCGAAGCTGCAGGCGCTGGCACAGCGGCTGCTTAATGAGCGGCCTCGGAGTCAAGATGCCTGCTAGAGCAGGCTTGACGTGGGTTGTGCCGTTCCTGTTTGCACTGAAAACAGCCACAGCAAAAAGACACTACGTCAGAGAAAACTCAAACACGCACCTTTGTCTCAGCTCCACCACCAACTGTTTTGGAAAACACACGCACTGGTGATGGAGTTGGACAGGAGACGTTTGGGACCCTCAAGTAAAGACGTGCTGCCTTCAACTGGCCAATGGGAAAATACAGAGAAGTAAAAGTGCAAATTGGAGCAACTGCCTCAAGTATGAACTGTTGTTCAACCTGCACATGTTATGTCTGTGGCAGCCAAGCCCCGAGTCAAAGAGAAGCCTAAAGAACCGTGCAGGTACGTTATTCACACCACCAGGGGCTTTGAATCCCCCAGTCCAGCGGGAGGTGTCCCTGCCCGAGACTCACAAGCTCTTTTACACTACAGTGTAAAAGCTTAAAAATATGCGACACCTAAGGAGGTACCAAATGGAAGCTCTGTAAGCAGATTTCTGGTTATAATTACTTTTTCCTTAGATGCATTTCCTTTAACCTAGCCACTCCCACACTTTATATTTTTGCTTAATTGCTATTGCAAGTAATTAGAAAACGCAGAACCTCATTTTTACTAATAGTAACAGAAATTTCTGTATAGACATTCTCCCTGTATGGAAATAGGGAACATGGCAAGGTGACAGTTCAAAAATGCCTGGGTTTACATGTTCTTTTCACTACTAAGATGACCTGTTTTATTAGCTTCTGAATATGTTAAAAATTGAGATATTCAATATAGGAAATACAAAAGTAGAAAGTGAGATCAGTAAATTTTGTTTTAGGATGCAAGCACAAAAGTGAATTACCTGTAAAATAGCTCTGATCTTTACAAGGAGGTCAAGCAAACAACTTCGAAAAGAGAACACATGCTACTGGAAATGGGTCTAAAAAAGCCAAAAGTGAAAAAATAAACAGGGCATCCTTGAAGAAGTTTCTCTTAAAGATGAGAAAATGAATTGAGAGAATTTGTTGCTTCAGGAAAACTACAGTAAAATGTATGAAGAACAGAGAAATAGAACTGAAGATCTTTATCTTGAAGTTTTAAAATTGTAACTTGAAAATAGTTTCACTATAAAGGCTCTTGATGAAAGCTGTTTGCAACTGTTGGAGGTTACTCTGTGTCATTGACATATTGATTTCAAATATAATAGTGGTTTACTACTCTGCGTCTTCTCCCTGCTGCTACGTGGAATTAGAAAGTAACCTGATCATGCAAATGTTTTTGACTCTGTTATAGAGACACCTCATGCTCAAAGGGATTTGCTAACAAAAGAAGCCATTACTACAGGCACAAACAGAGAAATACTGCTATAGTCTTTCTGATTCTCAAACCTTTTAACAATTTATAGAAGAAATGAGCCAGATGCTTAAAGCAGAACTTTAAACCAGGTTTTACATTATCTTTTTCACTTAACTTAGAAGCAATGTCAAAAGATGATTCCAGCATTAGAAAATACACACACAGATCCAATATTCCTTAAAGATTTAAAAAATTAGCTGTTCCCCTATTGCATCCCTCCCTACCACGATAAGCTTTCAAGTCTTAAGAGTCCCTGTGACGATGCCCAAAATCCTGTTAAAGGGAAAGAGCTTGTTGACTAGAAATAGCTCTTATGCACAAATTCAAGGGTTGATTAAATTTGAACTACAAAGATCTCGTTTTCAGCAACAAAAACCACAGGAATGTACGTATAGGACTATGGTGATCAGGGGATAATCACTAGTTTGAGGTACAAGATATAAAGGAATGCCTTATAGAAACATGACCACAGTACTGAGATCATGGCAATAAGAAGCATGAAAACTATGTATGGGAACACTTCATCAAGTATGAGGGAGTTTTTTAAAAAAACAACAGTAAAGAAATTTTCTGCCAAGATTCTTTAGGAAAGTAACAACGTGTCTCTCCTCTCAGGACCAGAACATTTTTAAATAATGGAAACAGTAAGAATTTATTATTAATGCAGCTCTTAGGCATCCCTTTTTGCAAGAATTTAAATTTGTATCTAGAATTCAGTTCAGTTAAATCACCAATGAAGGTAATAAAGAAATTCTGATACACAAAAAAAATCAGAGAAAATGTATAATTATGCTAGTATTATTAAATAATATCCTAACTGAAAAGACACTAGCACAAAAAATAAAAACCAGAAATACAGGAGATGGTTACTATTAAGTTAATTTTGGTTTGGTTCCACTTCTGCTAATATTTCTGTTTGGTTTCCACTACTGTTCACTTCAACTGAGAGTAGCTTGTGTCTAAAGGAAGGACTTAATTGCTACCAATAACCTGCCCCAGATCATCTTATTTCGCAGCTCTCTTTTCTGTTGTTGTGAAACACAAGTTGTCAGTAAGATTAAGTGAAATGAAAACAATATGGATGATGCCACCTCAAAGTTCAACATTTGCTTTTCTATCAAAAGAAACGGCATTCTTTCATGTAATAATTTTTTCAAGAAATGTTTCAGAATGCAGATGTGACAGAACAAAGAAGATTTATTCTGCTTATATTCCAGTCCATTTATCATGTTTTAAAAGAAAAACACAAGTTTCTTCATGAATTACAGATCTAGATAACAACACTAAAAAAAATAAATGCATTTTAGACTAGTCTAATGTTATTAATTCTAAATGGAGATCTCTCATGGAATTTCCAAACTATTTTCTTCTCTCTTTATCCCTATCGGTGTCTATCTAGTAGACATTTTTATTAGGTAAATCAAAATACGCTTGTATTACACCTATGGATATACTGAGTTTCCATAAAAAGGTTATAGTTTAGAAAGTTGGATTTATCATTTCAGTAGAAGGCTTACAATCTCATTATTCCAATATATTCCATATGATCTACAAGATCATAGTGCAGGCATATATCAATTTTGTTTCTATTACTTCAAATTGTCCATTATTATAAAACACTATTCAGAAGAACTATTATCAAAACATTTGTTGTAGAATTCTCACTTTCTCTCAGTGTTTTTCTGCAGAGTAGCACTTCTCCCTTTTTATTAAAACATTTTTCATTCTGCGATTGTGAAGATTATCTAAAAATGCAAACCAAGGGCAGATATGAATATGTACAAAGACTCAGAAAATGGCTTGGGGCAATTAATTTTGCCCATTATGTCTCATCAGGGACCTCTGGACTACGATATCAGCATTTTCTGACAGGACCAAAAATGCTGTACTTTAGTGAGAGAAATCTATGTTCTGAATGCCAATTGTCTTTGTTCTGTTTCATTTTATCTGATTCAGACCATACCACCCTATAACAGTCAACAGAAGGTAAACTGAAGTAATTACAAGGCACGCATAGGCTGATCAGTCTCCTGCCTCAGGTGGAGGTACAGGGATTCTGCTTAAAACCAGGAACTATCATCCACCATCTTCCAGCAGTCCTGGAAAACTGGGGCAGTTCCACTGGACTGGAGGCTGAGGTTGTGCCCATCTACAAGAAGGGTCGCAGGGAGGATCCAGGGAACTACAGGCCTGTCAGTCTGACCTCAGTGCCAGGGAAAGTCACAGAGCAGGTGATCTTGAGTGCGATCAAGAAGCACATGCAAGAGAACCGGGGGATCAGGCCCAGTCAACACGGGTTCACAAAAGGCAGGTCTTGCCAAACTAACCTGATCTCCTTCTATGACAAAGTGACTCGGCTGCTGGACGAGGGAAAGGCTGTGGAAGTATCTTCATGGACTTTAGCAAAGCCTTTGACACAGTCTCTCACAGCATTCTGCTTCAGAAGCTCTCAGCCTCTGGCCTGGACAGGCGCACACTCTGCTGGGTGGAAAACTGGTTGGATGGAGGGCCCAGAGAGTGGTGGGAAATGGAGTTAAATCCAGCTGGAGGCCAGTGACAAGTGGGGTTCCCCAGGGCTCAGTGCTGGGTCCAGTCCTGTTCAATGTCTTTATCAACGACCTGGATGAAGGCATTGAGTCCTCCCTTAGCAAGTTTGCAGATGACACCAAGCTGGGTGGAAGTGTCGATCTGCTGGAGGGTCGGGAGGCTCCAAAGGGATCTGAACAGGCTGGACTGCTGGGCTGAGTCCAACGGCATGAGGTTTAACACAGCCAAATGCCGGGTCCTGCACTTGGGGCACAACAACGCTATGCAGAGCTGCAGACTAGGAGAAGCCTGTCTAGAAAGCTGCCAGAAGGAGAGGGACCTGGGAGTGTTGGTTGACAGCGACTGAACATGAGCCAACAGTGGCCCAGGTGGCCAAGAAGGCCAATGGCATCTTGGCTTGTATCAGAAACGGTGTGACCAGCAGGTCCAGGGAGGTTATTCTCCCTCTGGACTCAGCACTGGTGAGACCGCACCTCGAGTACTGTGATCAGTTCTGGGCCCCTCATCACACGAAGGATGTTGAGGCTCTGGAGCGAATCCAGAGAAGAGCAACAAAGCTGGTGAAAGGGCTGGAGAACAGGCCTGATGAGGAGTGACTGAGAGAGCTGGGGTTGTTTAGTCTGGAGAAGAGGAGGCTGAGGGGAGACCTCATTGCTCTCTACAACTACCTGAAAGGAGGTTGTAGAGAGGAGGGTGCTGGGCTCTTCTCCCAAGTGACAGGGGACAGGACAAGAGGGAATGGCCTCAAGCTCCACCAGGGGAGGTTCAGGCTGGACAATACAAAAAAAAAATTCCCAGAAAGGGTCCTTGGGCAGTGGCAGAGGCTGCCCAGGGAGGGGGTTGAGTCGCCTTCCCTGGAGGGGTTTAAGGGACGGGTGGATGAGGTGCAGAGGGACACGGTTTAGTGACTGATAGGAATGGTTGGACTCGATGATCCGGTGGGTCTCTTCCAACCTGGTTATTAAGATTTCCTCAGGCTTTTAGAATTTAGAAGATTAATTTGTGAAACTAAGTACAGATTCTCTGAATTCCAATGTATGCACAGTGGTAGGGAATTAAAAATAAAATTGATCTGCATAATTTTTACAGTTTTTAGCTTCTAACACTCACAGAGCTCCATAAATAAACACAATAATAATAACAATAATGATAGCAACAACAACAATAACAGTAACACTACCCTAATTTTTTAAAGCTATTTCATATTTACAACTGCAAATTTCCCCTAAGTTTCTTATTCAAGAAGAATAAGAAGAAAAATAGTTCTTGAATGTTATCTGAATTAATTCTGTTCCAAACTGATGTGTAGTTATTTATGATTAAACAATATACTGCAACAACACTGTAAGAGTCAAAACATACTGTGCGAGTCTTCAGACCCCATATGAAAAATCTGTCTATGTTGAAGTGAAAATAAAAGTTGAAGACGATAATAAAATTTTAAATCATATATCTAAATACTAATATCTATCAAAGCTATCATATAATTTTGAAAAGATCCTGACAATGTAATTTGGTGATTTAAAAAAAAAATTAAATATTTCTATAAAGGCTTCTAGGAAAAAGTACTAATTTAAGATCTTAAAGATAGTCTTGATTTTTAAATGTTCATTTCATAACTGTTTAAACAGAGATAACCAGGCACATTGAAGTCCAAATTCTAGTGGCAAACTGAGCTTAGTGAGATATTAACAGGTAAGCATTAAAATTCTGCTTAATACCATATTTTTGATGTAAAACATTTTTTTAAAGTTGTATAAAATACTTTTTCCCCCTTCTTTTTTTGTAAAAATCTGTATAATCAAATACCATTAGAAATAGTTATTAGCATTTTGCAGGGCTTATACGAAAAGCTGTAAATTCTTTAATTTGTGATCACACTGCTGTAGTTAAAATGATGTCAACATAAACTTGATAATTCTGATCTTTTTTGGAATGGAAACAGATGTCTAACACAAGAGCAATTTGTGAAATACAAATATGAACAGAGAATATTCTCAGTGTTTATATTAACTTTGCTAAGTAGTGAATCATTAAGTTTGTAAGCGACCCCTGGAAGTCATCTGGCCAAACTATCTCACTCGGAGCAGGTACAACTAGATTACAAAGTCTATCTTAGCTGAAGCGGTTACATTAAACCATCATAAAAGTAGTGCCTAAAGGTAAGATACCACCTCCCTCAATATTTTGTCACATGATCGTAAATTCAGTTCAGGAACTGTATTTTATTGGCCTAATTACAAGAACATGGATTGAAAGCAATTATGCTGAAAACACAGTCTCTTACCAACATAAGATAAATAGATACAAAATATTTCAAAGCCTAAGTGAACATAGAACATTAGAAGGTAATTTTTCAGTGGATGTCTTTTAAACAACAACCAAGAGATACACTTAGTATATCCAGGGGAGTCAAAGTCATAAATGAAAACAAAGAAAGCAAGTAAAAATGACCAAACGTGTTTCTCAATTGTCTGAATACTGCTCAAACTCAGAGTCCTGCACAGAAACACCCAAACCATCTGCATCAAGATTCTTCTACCTCATTTTTATAGAAAAAAAAAAAAAGAATAAATATTGTAAGTAAAAAGAACCTTGTTTCAGAAATCAGTACTGAGGATGGAATCCAGTACAAATCTAAATACTTGACTAATGTTATTTGAAAGTAGAAAGTAAACCCTGCACATTGCCTGAAGTTATAGGACCTGCGAGAGGTCCCCAGTTTTCTGAAGCAGCAGCTGGAGGCCAGGAAGCATTACATAGAGAATTTCATACGGTGAAATAGAGGAAATAAGGTCTAAAACACCTATTTGTGTCCAAAGGTGCCTTAGGTATCTAACATCTCACTGCAGTCAATACAGCTGTGGGAGTTATTTGTCTGACCGGCAGCTCGTTGCCTGCTCTGGCTAAGCTGAACTACCCTGCAGGTTCCCCAGGTTATGACCATACCTTAGGCATTGATGGCTCCGTAGATGCCCACAATTAAATGACTATTGCTAACTGATATGGTTTAAAGTATCAGAGACATTGATGGGCTGGTGGATAGAACAGCATCTACAGGAACCTACTCCTTTCTGTGTCCACACCTGGAGGGAAAGCAGAAGAACTTAATCTCAAAAGGAACTACAGACAGAAACTCTGGTGGGCAACTGAACCTCGAGACTGACTCTAGACATCCAACTGCATGTATTTAGTCTTCTAATTAATCACATTCAGATAATTAATTTTTATATATGGCAACAAGCTGAATGCATTTTTAAACTGTATATTGTATGTCAAGTGCAAAACCACAGCACCAACCTCCAATCTCATATCTTCATTCGCTCTTTATGGAACTGAAGCGTGCAGAATGAACAAGGGAAATCAGGAATTACTTTCTGCAGTAGCAGAGTGTTTTGTGAAGGAGCTGAACGTATACTTCAGAAGCATTAGAGTCTCATTGCTGATGTCAAGTGGAAGTAGTTATTCATTATTTAGTAGATTATTTTTTTCCTAATTACTAAAATGACAGTTATGGAAGACAGATGATTAAAAATAATACCTGAATATACTGATTGATGAAAAAATGAACAAGATGTCTTTTCATTTTAGATAAGTAAAAGGAGAAAAAGTCATTGAAACACTAAAAAGTTAATAACTGGCTAACATAGAAAAAAAATAGTGGGAACTAACTATTCAGTTTAAGGTATAAAGCTCTTTGAAAAAAGAAAAAGCAGCACATATTTAACTGGCAACCTCCCCTCCTCCTCCCCCGAAGTCTGGGCAAGGAAGAGGAAACAAACCCACAGCAACGTTTCTCCTTTTGCTTTATTTCCAATCATATGATACGAATGTCCTCTCCTCTGGGTTTGTGAATTGCGCTTCCAGAGAGTTTGTGATTAAACACTGCTTCAGGAACTCTGTTTCATGCTGCTCGAGTCCGTCACAGGGGCAATGTGACAGACAAACTGCGAGATTCCTTGCCCTCCAGCCAGCGCTCTTCACTGGTCTGTTTACAAAAGAACATCTGCATTATGTTGCAACCTCTTTGCTTGTATCTTTTCCAGTGTTCCTGGAACAGTGATAACAGTTTTATATTAAATAGATGAAGAGTAAAATGTTGAGATGATTGTGGCATGAAAAAGAGGTGGCCAACCTAACAACCCCTGTCTAAACTGTTCTTCTACTGGATACAGAGATGAGACTGGTAACTGAACTCAGCATTTCATTGCATGATCTATCTCATAAAAACACTGGAAAAAATAAAAGGAATGATTTAAAGAACTCTTTAAACAAGTTACTTCCTACTGAAAACACTGGAAATTTATGAAAAATCAAATCATGAAAAAACAAGTTCTGCACAAAGAGAAATAAGCAAGTGTGTGATGCTGTTTTTCAGTACAACAGATAAGCATTATGCATGTGTAAAGCTAAAACCTAGCTTTATGGGTGGTAATTTTAGGAGAAAATTTTACCATTTTTTAAAAGAGTAAACTTTTTCCCTACCTACTGTTGCAAGGTTTAATTATGAGGAAATTTAGACATTTAGACTTTTTGAAAAAATGGCTTGCACAGAGATGTGGCACTCTGACTCAAATAGACCCTCAGGTTCATGAAAGCCCTCGAGAGGTCTTAGAGATTGCCTGCTGAATTGAAAGCTGTGTTTAAAACTTCATGTAAAGAGTCTGCTAACTGTACTGTGCATCTTCAGACTGTCGATGTTCACATGCTAGTGGAGGCCAATTTGTGCTGAGGATATGAAGGATCGTGATCTTGGTTTTGACTATTTGTGGTGGTACTTCTTAATTCTTTATAAATACATGAATAGTTCACCAGCTGTTGGAACCTCTGTTCTTTTTCTCTAACATACTTCAAATCTACTCATACCTTTCTTGGATCAAGTAGCTGACAAGTCAGCATGCTAATCTATGTTAATACCTTTCAATATATACAGCAGGTGTATTAATATGTACCTAGATTCTTGCTGAGATCACACTTTAGAGACAAAGAATCCAAACCTTTCTTTCTAGAAGTCCCAATTCCTCCTTTTTTTCCCCCCCTGAATTCCATTTCCAACTCGGTATGCCATCATTAGTGACATCTGAGGCTCATAAAATTCATAACCCACAGCTAAATCTTGGTAGAGTAAACCTAGCTGATACCCTGAAAGCAAATGTGAGATACTGCACACAGACAAGACTCAGCAGTTAGCTTTCATTCAAAAACAGGATGGGAGGAGGAAGGTCAGAGAAAGCAAGCAACAGGGAATATAACTCTCAACCTGTATTTGTGGCATTTACCTTAGAAGGGTGTGCTTCTGCATTTCACATTAGAAATCACCTGAGAAAAATGAATAAAACAAATACCACCAGGAATAACAGCAGAAGCGTTAAGAGTGCTTTTTTCAGTTAGTTTCTCTTAAACCAGGAAATACAGTACTTCCCCATGCTGAAGGGGATTTGTGCTTGTGTCCTTTCATAATGAGATGAGCACTTATCCTAAGTGTCCCTCAACCATCACTACCTCCAGCAGTCCTTGAAGTTATCGAGTTAAAACTTCTGGTAGCGAATTAAAAAAATGTGACACCTAAAACCAATATAGAAAGCGGATTTGATTTGGGTATGTGAGTTTCACGAAAAGGCCCATGCTTGGAAATAGATATATTCAAGAGTGAAAAATTCTTCTGACACTTTGTTTTAGTTAAGTCCAGTACACCCCTCCTGCAAAGTTAAGCTTTTTCACCAACACATGGACATTATGGGACTCTTCCCAGTTCCCCTGAGGCACGTCCTTCATCTACACCGGCGTGCTTTATTCCACAAAGCTGTGTCCCTCTGGGTTCTGACTCGGCGAGAGTGAATGAAGCCCCAGCAGTGGTGGAGCCGATCAGTCTCTCCTGGGATGCTTTAGGATGACACGAAGCGTATTTAGCCTCTAGGAACCACTGGACAGTTTCTGCATCCCTGCCCCATTCCACACCCCGTCCCCCTCTGCGCCCGGGGCTCAGCCGCCCCCCCCGCCACAACCCCCGACGTGCTAATTAACCCCCTAAATTAACGCTCGGGGTCCCCCCCCGCCCCGAGGAGCAGCTGCCCCGTTAATGTCCCGGGGGGCTCGAGCTGCGGTCGTTACGACCGTTGGCGAGTCTCTGGCTACCTGGCTGACAGGTCGGGCGCTCGGACTCTCCTGGGTGCAGCTTGTGCTCCTTGTGCGACTTTGTGCTCAGCTCCTACGAAGCTCGTTTCGCGGCTCGTGCTGCCGCTTCTAACAAGCTTCTCGTCAGCGCCGGCTCGGCTCGGGCGGCAGCTCCCCAGCAGCGCTCGAGATGCGGGGCAGCAAGCGCCGAGCGCCGAACAGCGCCGGGTAAGCGCCGGGACCGCCCGGGGAGCGGCTCCCGCTTGTGCCGGAGCCGCGCGGGGCGGGGAGCGGGCCGGGAAAAGGAGGGAGCAGGGCGAGGGGCGGCGCCGGGGCCGCGAGCGGCGCTGGAGCTGCAGGGAGGGGGCGGGCGGGGGCCGCGGCCATAGATGGTGGGAGGAGGGGGCGAAGGGGCGGGAGCTGGAGGGGCCCTGGATGGGGATAGAGGGGAAGGGGATGGGGAGCGGGGGGCGCGGTCTCTGCGGAACGGGCAGGGCTAAGGGGGGGCGTTTGTACCAATGGTGCGGGGGGAGAGGGGGGGGATCAGGCTTGCCTGGGGCAAGCTTCTGGAACTGTTAGTGGGGTAAAGGATGACATTTTGCGTAAAACCACCAAAGGATTCTTCAAAGAATCCGTGCTGTATGTCCTGGAGTTCTTGAACAAATAAATCCAGGAGCAACCTTTGGGCTTTGTACCCAAAGGAGTTTTACTAGGTTTTATCCTTGCTTCCCGCTGGTGGAACGCTGGGATTTGCACTTTATAAGTGAGGGGGCAGCCGAGAGGGATTTCAAGAGCTCATTCACTTGCACTGGCTCAGCAGGGAGTTATTTCAGTGGGTAGGTGCAGGCAGGAGTCACTTTCCCACTTTTTAGTTCTGTCCTACTTAGAGTTTTCTTTGCCACACACCACTGTGGCACAGTGATCTCTGGCACGCTGCTCTCCTTGAGGAAAGCTTCCCGCATTAACCCCACAATAGGCGATAGGAGCAAATACAAAACATTAAGAAGCATTAAGAGAACGAGAAAAAGAGGCCTGATACGCTTTAGTGCGATAAGCGGCTCTCTGTGAGCAAAGTGTGTGGGTGGGAGAGCCTCGGTGTGGCAGCAGTGAGTGTGTGTCTGGGATGATCAGGGGCACATGGAGAGGGGAGACCTTGGTGATACGGAACCTGAACCTTGCGTTGGCAGCGGCGCTGGGGAGGGCAGTCAGCCTCTTGGAAGCTGATGTGCAGTGGTGAAACTGTGTCTGTTCTTTCCTCAGCACTGATGAGCCACCAGCAAAGAAAGCAAGAACAGGTACTGCGTGTGACACGAGGATTTAATGTGCCCCATTTTCCTTAGGTTCCTGCAGGGAACTGTGGCTTTTGTACTTCAATGTTATTACTGAAACAGTAGCTTTTTGAGCCCTTCTTTCCTTGTGGCCACCTGCATAGCCAGTTCCAGTCCCACTGGGTAACCTGGGCCAGGGCCTCCCCACCCTCACAGCAAAACATTTCTCCCTAAGATCTCATCTCAGCCTCCCCTCTTTCAACATAAAGCTGTTCCCCCTCGTCCTATCCCTGCCTTCCCTGATCAAGAGCCCCTCCCCAGCTTATATCACCACCAGCTGATGTTGTGGGAGGACGTGTAACTTGCAGTGGGTTACGCTGCGTTAGGTAGAATAAGGAGATGGGCTCTAAGACAAGTAGAAATCCTAATTCTCTTTTAAATCAGGTTGTTATGTTGCCTGCTTTTGTTTCTTAGATGACGCTGTCTTTGAGCGTGAAGAGGAAGCTGACAAAGGTGTCGCTGCGGAGGGGTTGCCATCCAAGGCAACAACTGAGGGCCAGGAGGCTTCAGTCAGCGATGCCGCTCCCATTGCAGAGCCTGCAGCAGAGGTGAGCGAGGATGTGGGGCGTAGGTAGAATCTGTACAGGAGGAAAGAGGAGGCAGCTCTCCCTAATGTATCGTGAAGTTGGGCCTGCTCTGAGCCTGTATGGCTGTAGGTTCTTTCCCATTTGTAGCCGGCAGCTCTTGTGTGTGGAATTTGCTTTACTCAGGTTTGCCTGCTCTGCTCTAGCACTTGCAGCTTGTAGTGAGGTAATTAAAATACATTACAGTATGAGAAAAACTGGATGCTTCCTCTGATTAAACCTCTTTCTGCTGGGTGGTTTATCCACCAGTCTGGGAGAGGAGTCCTGTAGGACTTTGGATCTGTAAAAATGAGTCATGAACTGCTTGTCTCTAGTCTGGTTCAAAGGTGTAGCGTTACTTTTCTTATTGCCCCATAGAGGAATAAACTGTCACCCTCTAATTGTTTGTTCCTGAGAGAGTTGTTAACTTCTATTTAGATAAAATATACGTCAAGGGCTAAACTGCTGCACTTTGGCAGTAAGAATCCTAGAATGGTTTGGGTTGGAAGGGACCTTAAAGCCTGTCCAGCTCCATCCACCTGCCATGGGCAGGGACACCTCCCACTGCATCAAAGCCCCATCCAGCCTGGCCTTGAACAGCCCCGGGGAGGGGACAGCCACATGCTTGTGTTCTTTTAACCACTGCACGTAGGAGAGCTGTGTGTTTGTTTGTTTGTTTTTTTAAAAAAAAGCGTACTTGTCAAGAGTTCCTGCAGAGGTTTGTGTTTTGCTAACATCTGAACTGGCAAATAACGGTCCCCAGGTCATGACGGAGCTGACCAAATTCCAGGGAGTTTGTCTGCTTGGATTCACATTGAGGTTATACTCATATTGCTACATTTTTTGTTTTTCCTTCAGGCTCAGTCCCTTTGTTATGAACATCCAGCTAAGAAACGAAGAGTTTCTGCACTAGAAATACTGGAATCTGGTAAGGCTGACATTGCACTATTAACTCATTTCTTTTTCACGTTGCTGTGTTTGGGGTGCAGCTGCACCCTCTGGGCTTAGAGTGTTGAAGTAGCAACATCTGGGTTGCGTCTGGCAACGCTTGAATATGAATTCTTCTCTGCATCCTTGTGTTGCCTCTTGACTGGGGTGTTTATCTCGTCACCTCAGTGCAAGAGCTGCCTTGGGAGCAGTCCTACAGTTGTATGTCCATCATTGGCTTGCCAGAAGAAATTGTTTTAAACACTAATTTTAGTTTATAGATCCTAACAACTTTTTTTTTTTTTTTTCTGGTGGGGGTAGGGGGAGTTGGAAAAGAAAGAGGGGGACAGAACCACCCCCAACAGTAGCTACTGGCTAAAATCCCCTTGGAAGCATTTTGGTGTACTGAAAAACTGGTTAAAATGGCCCGCAAGACACATTATTGTACCAGTGAATTTTGTGGCTGCAGATGTGACTCTGCCCCGTGCAGAACACCACAGCATCTGGCTGTTTGCAGTAGCGGAGCGCGATATATTGCTGCCCCCCCCTCAGGCACCCCTTGCTTGACTGGGAGTTGTCAGCCTTTAGTCCATTTCTAGTGCTGTGCGTGGCTGTTTCTGTGACAGCAGAGCTTCGGAACCACGACAGCTGACTGCACGGTACCGCGGCAGGTAGAGTTAGCGAGCTGAAGATGGGTAACTGCTGAAGGAGTTCCCTTCCACAGAGTGGGATGGTTAAACTGATTTGCTGACTGGTGGTTTGCTTTGGTGCCAGCACTGTGTTAGTGCTCTGAGTTTTGTAGAATCATGGAACAGTTTAGGTTGGAAGGGACCTTAAAGCCCATCCTGTCCCACCCTCTGGCCATGGGCAGGGACACCTCCCACTGGACCAGGCTGCTCAGAGATGAGCTGTTCAGGGATCTGGTGTAGCCGTGGATGGATATGGGTTGGGTTTGATGATCTCAAAGGTCTTTTCCAACTAAACAATTCTATGATATTCTATGAAACTGCCCAAGTTCAAACTTCCTGACCGTGCAGTCGTCATTACAAGTATTTTGTATTTATCATCCAGCAAGTGAGCACTTTGTGCAGCTGATGGTAAATGAAAGCTGGCTTCTTGCTCTCATAGGGCTGCTTTTCTGTGCAGGTTTCAAAGATGGAGATGTGGTGCCACAGGTGCCTCCAAGAGGGTATGTGATCAGGTAGAGTCTCTTGTAATCACTCTTCTCCTGTCATTGAGCTCTGTGTGTGTCTCTTATCCAGAACAATTCCATGGGACAGTATGGATAGACAGCTCACTCCTCTCTTTTTCTCTCCCTTACCTCACAGGGTGGAAAACAGTATGGAGGAGGAGAGGCCAGGGAAACTTGCAGCTGCAGAGGTAAGTCTGTGTTATTCATGATTTCACTTCTTAAGCAAATACAGCTCTTTGTGATCAGAAATGCTTGCCCTCCTCACTCACCTGTTGCTGAGTGAGTAATGTGTTTGTGACGGTTGGTTTGCTCAGGGAAAGTGGGAATGTTATGTGAGAAGTAATGCTATCAGCAAGGGTTTCCTGCTGCCATTTGTTTTGTTTCTGGACTATCACACCTGCACCATGCTCTGCTCTTTCTCTTCTCCCCGCTTACTGTATTGGGCACAGCTTACGTGTCTTGCTCACAGACTTAGTCTTCCTGCAAAGCTGGGCTGCGGTATCTTTAGGTCTGGCTGTGTGTACAAAAACCCTTCCAGATTTATACATCAGCAAGATTTTCTGCACTATCTCCTAGGAAAAATGTGTGTTTCCTTGCTCACTTAATGTCCTTTTGCACAATAGAAAGAATGGAGCCAATGTCTCAGGAGATGTGTTATGCCAATTACGTCCACCAACTGTTCTGTCCAGAAAATCATCCAGCATCGGTGTGGAAGCAAGCAAATCCCCAGACTCAGGCAAAAAGGCAGATGACTTTCCTCCGATCGCAGAGGTACCATAGCTGATGGTTTGTTAGACAGGACACAGTGCTAGTGTCAGCAGTAATGCTGATTTTTAATATGCTCCATATGCTCCTTCAGTTGAACTCACCTAAGAGTTTTGGGGACTTCTGCTGCCAGGACAAAAGTTAGGCCAGGCTTAAGAACACAGTCGTGATAAATCAATTCACCTGGTTAAGAGGCAGAGCCTCTTAAAAGGATTTTGTCTTGTCCTACTGTGGTGGTGTAACCTGAAGAATAAGCTTTGGCTGATCCGTAGCGCTGCCTTGCTTGGGGGGCAGCTGAGCATCTTGTGTGCATCCTCAGGGTCCCACAGAGCTGCGTGTGGACCCTCAGGACCCTGCGGAGCCCTTTGTGCGTGCTGAGCATTGCAATGGGTGGAGGAGTTAACTTAGTTACACTGTTCAATGGGGAGTGTTGGTTCCCCTGCTCACCTGAATTTTGGCTGCTTTTATTCTTTGGAGTCACAGTCGTGCTGATCTAATTGACCATGTCTGGTTTTGCCTGTTGAGGAGAAAGGCAGAGGCTAACTTGTCCTTTCCAAGGGTTTACAGAGTCTGCTCAGTAGAAGGAAAACCAGGTGTTGTGCTTAATTTTCCAGCCCAGATTCAACAAAGAAGGGGACCTAGTGGTTTGTTTGCATTCCTTTACCCAGACTTAATTGGCAACATCGGCCTTGGAGCCAGTTGGATGCACAGCCTGGACTCATGGTTGCCTGACTCTAGTGTAGCTGCCTCAGTTTCCCTTACTTAACCCTCAGTATGGCAAGGGCTGCAGGAATACATGGCAAAGGGGTTTGCTCTACTTCTGTTAATTTTTCAGCTGCTTTAGTGAGAAGCCTCATGGCCCTTGCTGCTGTTTCATTCTTTTGGTAAGCTAGGGTCTTGTTTTACATCTCAAGCTTACTCTTTATGGTACAGATCATTAATTTCTACATGAATCTTTTGATGGAAAGAAGTAAGAAGCAAGGATATCCAGCAGTTCATGCTTCTACTGCTTTCTTCTATCTAAAACTAACTTCTGGTGGCTACGCAGCAGTGAAGAGAGGGACCAGACATGTGGTCAAGAAGGACATTGGCTTAGTCCCTGTCCACCTGACAAACCACTGGACTCTGGTGGTGAGTCAAACTGGCTTTTTGTTTGGAATTGGATGGGGAGAGAAAACTGGTGAGAAAAGCCATATTGATTTTGATGTTTGTGCAGAGAAGGTTGTGCTTTGTCTGACAGTCCCCTTGTAATCACAGGTCATCGACATGAGAAACAAGACCATCAAATACTTTGATTCCACGGCAGTTAAAAGCGGGGACAAGATCTGTGAAACTCTGTTGTAAGTAACGGCTTGGGCGCTGCCCTCACGTTGTGAATTATGAGAAGGCTTTTGGACCTTGTCCGAACTCATCCCTGGGACACAACTGCAAGTTTCCACGTTTCTTTTAGATAACAAAGCAGGAATCTTTGCCTTGCCGTGAGTCGTGGGACATTGGCTACTTACCTCGTTTCTCAACAGTCCCCTCCAGTCAGGACCTTGGGTACCTGGGCTCTGCCCCCTTCCCACCACACACAGACACACGGCCTCGCTGCCAAATACACAGTAGCTGGTGCCTGATGTACTGCCCCTGCTAGGAATGAAACAACCGGGCTTTAAGGAGTGAGCTTACGCTTTTGTGGAAGCCTCTGTTGGAATTGCGGGTCTCATTCCTGACCAGTAAACATTACCTCGCAGCCTGTCATTATGTCTGTAAATTTAAGACTTGGATTTTTCCTCTGAAAGCCTTAAATCAGCTGCTGTAAGGATGCTCTGATGCTTTGCTGGCCTGCCGCTCAGCTCCCCGTGATCCTACAGCAGCTCTGTTTTTGTTGACCTACATTCTAGAGGCAAAGAGTGATTTTGATTTGTTTTCAACAGCAAATACCTACAAGAAGAAAGCAGGGAAAAAAGGCAACTGGAGCTGGATCGTTCAGAGTGGACACTTCGCAGCATGATGTCATATGTACGTGAGCACTACTGGGATGTGAAATGTGAACTCTCAACTCCTCTTTAGAAGCCTTGACACTCTCCAAGTCCAGGCTTTTAGAAAAGAGCTGTAAGCATCTCATGTTCTTATGGTGCCACCTTAGGCTGCAGCTGACCCAGGAAACTGTGGAATGGCAGAGTGGTTTGGGTCAGGAGGGACCTTAAATCCCATCCAGTTGCAGCCCCCTGTGGTGGGCAGGGACACCTTCCACACCAACTTACTCAAAGCACCATCCAACCTGGTCTTAACCACGCTGGGATGAAATCTTTCAGCATGACCTCTCCTTGCTGGCTGCATGCTTCATTTTTTTTTTTTAATTAGCCTGCCATGTTCAAGTGAATCTGACTTTGCCCCCACTTCCCAAGACAAACTTAACCTGTTTAGCTGTTGTTGGAGAACACAGGCTTTGGAAATGGGTTTGGAATTTGGGATAATTATTCTTGTTGGGAGCACAAGTCCTGGTGTGTGACAAAGCAGAGGGTTGAGTGGGTGTTTCCCTGAGTTGGGCTCCAGGAAAGCTGGGGAGGGGCTTACCAAGAGCATGGAGGAATAGGGCAAGTGGGGATGGCTTTAAATTGGAAGGGGGAAGATTTTTGTCCTGATGTCCAACCCAAATTCCTCACAATGAGGGCAGTGAGACCCTGGCCTAGGTTGCCCAGAGCAGTGGTGGCTGCCCCATGCCTGGAGTGTTCAAGGCCAGTCTGGATGGGGCTTGGAGCAGCCTGGTCCAGTGGGAGGTGTCCCTGCCCATGGCAAGGGTGGGACTGGATGGGTTTTGAGGCCCCTTCCAACCCAAACCATTCCATGCTTATGATTTAGTAGCAAAGAGCACTGCCCAAAGACTCAATTTGAGAACCACAACCCCAAGTAACCCTCGCAGGGAAGACGTCTCTCTTAGGAGGCTGCTCTCCCTTCTCAGGCTGCCAAGAACTTGGATTGTGACACCCAAGTGAAGAGATGATGTGTGGTCAATCAGGTCTGTTCCCTGAGTTGTGCGATGGTGAATGGATTGTCCCGAGTGTCTGTTAGGGTGGGTAACGTGTGCTGCTTCCAAACTGCCTCTCTTTTATGGTATTGGAAAATTCTGCATCTTTGCATTCTTTAGGAAATCCCTCAGCAACGGAATGGAAGTGACTGTGGGGTTTTTGTCTGCAAGTACGCAAACTACATCACCAGAGACAAACTGTTAACATTTACACAGGTGAGTGGGAGTTAAAACTGGCTCCAGACATTTTTGCTCAGATATAAGAGCCAGGGAAAGTTACAGAATCCTAGACTTTCCTGAGCTGGAAGGGACGCACAAGGCTTCTTGAGTCCAACTCCTGTCCCTGCACAGGACACCCCGACATTCCCACTGTGCGGCTGAGGGCATTGGCCAAACCCTTCTGGAACATTGTCAAGCTGTGACTGCTTCCCTGGGAGCTGTTCCAGGGCTCCACCACCCTCTGGGGGAAGAACCTTCTCCTTGTGATCAACCTCACACTCCCCTGGCATCTTCCAGCCATTCCACTGGGTCCCAAGTTCCACAGCAGCTGCTGATTGTGCCTGGAGCAGAGATGGAGGTTCTATCCCTCCCTCTGGGGTTGGTGCGTAGCTGGTGGGGTTGGGGATTCACAGTAGCCTCGGAAGGTCAGAGCTGTGTTCTCCATCCTTGCATCTGGTGTCTGCTTCCTACTTCACTACATGAGATGCCACAGCCGGTGGGTTTGGGATGCATTATGTCTTCTGGAGAAGTGAGTTTCCCCCCGTTAGATGTTTGTGCCTATTTTCTGCCTCGACTATGTGTTTAAAGGATTTTTCCTTTTCTTTCCAGAGTCAGATGCCTTATTTCCGCAAGAAGTTTGCCCTCGGGGTGAGCAGGGGTGCTGGGTAATGCCCAGCTCCATGTCCCCAGAGCAGAGGGAGCATCCCAGCACCCTCCACCTACCGTCTTGCCACCTTTGCCCATCACGCGGCCGGCGGCAGAGGAAGCACCTTGATGTGGGCTTCAAGTTTCTCCTCTTCTTTCGGGTTAAAGAAGTTTCAGCTTCCCAAATATTCTCCCCTGGGCTTGGGGATGTAAGGATGGTGAGACCCTAGCCCAGGTTGCCCAGAGCAGTGGTGGCTGCCCCATCCCTGGAGATGTTCAAGGCCAGGCTTGATGGGGCTTGGAGCAGCCTGGTCCAGTGGGAGGTGTCCCTGCCCGTGGCAGGGGTGGGACTGGATGGGCTCTGAGGCCACTTCCAATCCAAACCATTCCATGCTTACGAGTTAGTAGCAAAGAGCACTGCCCAAAGACTCAATTTAAGAACCACAACCCCAAGAAACCCTCACAGGGAAGGCGTTTTTCTTAGGAGGCTGCTCTCCCTTCCTAAGCCTAAAATTAACCCTAACCCTAACCCAAACCTAACCCAAAACCTCTCCCTAGCTCTAACTCTAACCATAACCCTGCTGGCGCCCTAAACTTTACCCTAAAGGTAACCCGAACCCTAAAGCTTAATGCTAAGCCTAAACCTACCCCGAACCCTAACCCTTACCCTAAACCAAACCCTGACCCTAACCCCAACAGCACCCTAACCAGAACCGTAACCCCAACCCTAATCCTAATGGCGCCTTAACCCAAAGCATAACCTTATCCTAAGATTAAAATTAACCCTAACCCAAACCTAACCCTAAATCTAACCCTAACAGTGTCCTAACCCTAACCTTACAAAAATGGCACCGTACCGCTAACCCTAAGACAAATGGCGCCCTAACACTAACCATAACCCTAATCTTAACCATAACCCTAAACCTCAAACCCTATCCCTAAGCTTTACGCTAATGGTGTCCTAACATAAACACTAACCCTAACACTAACCATAACCCTAACCCGAATGGCATCCTAATGGCTTGGGTTAGGGTTACGGTTACGGGGTTAGGGTTAGGGTTAAGTTAAGGGGTTAGGGGTTAATGGTTAGGGTTAGGGTTAGAGTTAGGGTTAGAGTTAGGGGTAGGGGTAGGGTTAGGAGTAGGGGTTAGGGTTGTGGTAGGGGTTGGGGGTTAGGGTTTAGGGGTAGGGGTAAGCGTAATGGTAAGGGTAAGTGTTAGGGTTAGGCGTAAGGGTTAGGGGTTAGGATTAGGGTCAGGGTTAGGATTAGGGGTTCGGGTTCGGGTTAGGGTTAGGGTCAGGGTTGGGGTTAGGATTAGGGCTGGGGTTAGAGTTAGTTTCATTAGGGTTAGGTTAGGGTTAGGGGTTAGGGTTAGTGTAAGGGGTTAGGTGCAGGGTTAGTCTTAGGGACATTAGGCTTAGGCTTAGGGTTAGAGGTCAGGATTATGGTTAGGGGTTAGGGTTAGGTCCATTAGGGTTAGGTATTAGGGTTAGGGTTATGGTTAGGGGTTAAGATTAGAGTTAGGGTTAGGTTGTAAGGTTAGGTTTTGGGGTCAGGGTTATTGTTAGGGTTAGGGTAAGAGGGGATTAGGGTTAGGGGTCAGGGTTAGGTTTAGGCTTGGTGACATTAGAGTTAGGGGTTAGGGTTATGGTTAAGGATTAGAGTTGGGTTTAGGTGTAGGGTTAAGGGTTATGGTTAGGGTAAGGGTTAGGGGTTAGGATTAGAGTAAAGGTTAGGGGATAGTTTTAGGGTTAGGGTCATTAGGCTTAGATTTAGTATTAGGGTTAGAATATAAGTTTAGATTTAGGGTTAGGGGTTAGGGTAAGCATTTGGGGTTAGATTTAGAGTTAGTGTTAGGGTTTGGGTTATGGTTAGGTTTAGGGTTAAGGTGACTGTTAGGGTTATCGTTTGGGGTTAGGGGTTAGGTTTAGGTTTAGGGTAGGATTAGGGTTAGGTTTACAGTTAGGGTTTATATTTAGGGTTTGGGGGTTAGGGGTTTAGGGTTAGGGTTAGGTTTAGAGGATTAGGATTAGGGTTAGGTTTACGGTTAGGATTAGGGTTAGGTTTACAGTTAGGATTAGGGTTAGGTTTATGATTTGGGTTAGGGTTATGGGTAAAGTTTGGGTTAGGGTTTAGGGTAAGAGGGTTTAGGGTTAGGGTCATTAGGGTTTTTTTAGTGTTATGGTTTTAGGATTTAGGGCTAGAGTTTTTTCAGGGTTAGGTTTAGGGTTAGGCACGTTAGGGTTATGGTTATGGTTAGGGGTTTGGGTTAGTAGTAGTGTTAATGTAACGGGTTAGGGGTTACAGTTAGCGTTAGGGTTGAGGTTAGGGTTTGGGGTTAGTGTTAAAGTGAGAGTTAGGTTTTGGGTTAGGGTTAGGTTTATGATTTAGGGTTAGGATTTGGCTTTGGTCATTAGGGTTAGGGTTATTGTTAGGAATATAATTAGGTTTAGGGTTAGGGTGTAGGTTACATATAGAGTAAGCAATTAGGATTAAGGTTAGGCTTAGTGTTGGGGTTAGGGTTAGGGTTACTGTTAGGGTTTAGGCTTAGGGTTAGGATTAGGGGGTTAGGGGTTAGGGTTAGGATTAGGGTTAGGGGGTTGGGTCTAGGGGTTGGGGTTAGGGGTTAGGGGTTAGGGGGTTTGGGGTTAGGGGTTAGGGTTAGGGGTTAGGGTCAGGGTTAGGTTTGGGGTTCGGGTTTGGGTTAGGGTTAGGGTCATTAGGGTTAGGTAACTTGTCCAGTGCACATTACTTTTGTGCTTCACTCAACATACACACTTCCTGCTCTTGAAGTATCTAGTTCACCATTCCTGTTCCCAGTACTGAGAACTCTTCTTGGGGTCATCAGGAATGGCCTGAGACTTTGCTGACATTCAGGGAGGTCAAGCTGAACTGAGCAAAGTTCTCAAATTAAACCTCTTCAAACCTCTGTGTGGTTCCTATTCAGCAATGCTGCTGCCCCAGGTGTTTGAAACCTCCCTGTGCTCTAACTAGCATTCTTGGATTAAATAATTTTGTCTGAAAAAATGGATCAGCAAAATCTTTCTGGCTTTCCTTCTTCAATCTTAAGAGTTTCTTTTAACATCAAACCAGTGGAAAGTGTGGCCTGCTGGGAGGTGCACTTAATGGATAAATTGGAGTGGTGCACTTAACGGGTAAATTGGAGTGGTTGGACTCGATGATCCGGTGGGTCTCTTCCAACCTGGTTATTCTATGATTCCTGACAGGGGTGGAATGGGTTATAGCACTTCTCCTGTAAAAGGCAAAAATACCCCCAAACCAAACTATTTTCAAAGTGAAAATGCAACTCAATACTCTCCTCTTAGACTTCCCTTCCATGATTTCCTCACACAAAACCCATGCAATAGTCACTGCTTTAATTTAAAATTTAAGCTGTTTCTTCTCCCTGTGGGAAAGATGAAAGAGTGTTTCCAATTTTTAAATATTTGTGCAGAATTTTTATTGCTGAATTTATATTTTTACTTAAAATGGGCATTAGAGAGTGAAAATAAAAAGTGGACTTTGGCAGAAAATTTTCATGATTTTTAAAGTTTCAGGCTCTTTTTTATACAAAAAAAAAAGAATTCAAGTGTGAAAATTTGTTCTCCTGATGGTTTATTTTTGTTAATAATATTTTTTCATTCAAAAATGTGAGTTGTTTTTGTTTAAAACTGAAAATAGTGATTTAAAACCAAGGCATTTTCCCTTCTTTTATCTGTTAAGAATAATAAGAAAAGAAACTCTCAAGAAAACCCCAAACCAACCCCTACCCCCTCAACCCCCCAAATCCATCCTACTCATTAATGATTATATGGGATTTTTTTATATAAATACACCATTTTCACTTAATAAAAGACGGCATTTCTCCCTCCACTTGACTTGAAACATTTTCAGATACTACCTGCAATACAGATCATACAAATATTTAGCAAAGAAACAAAACTTGTTATCTGAGCTGTTGCCCTGTTACTGACATGAGTTCCAAACCCTGCACTGTGCTCACTAGTCACATCTGGGATGGAGGAAACGATCTCATGGATTAAGAAGTGTGTTATAGGGGACAGTTCATTAAACATGTTTGTAAAATAAATTGTGTTTGCAAGCCCTTCTTTTTATCCTCCAGAGTGTTCCTAAACCCTTCAATATTTTTGTCATAGGAAGAAAATCCAGATAAATTTTTGTAGGTAGATTTCCTTCAGATTTACATCTCTGTCGGTTCCCCTAAGCCCCCTCAAGACCCCATAAACCCTCCACAAGATGCCCTGAACCCCCCCGACCTCCCAAACACCCCCAGGACCCTCACAATCCCCCTAAGACTCCCCTAAATCCACTGAGGACCCCCCCAAAAAAGCTTCAGACCCTCTGAATCCCCTTAACACTCCCAAATCATAGAATAATAGAATCAGCAGGTTGGAAAAAGCCCACTGGATCATCGAGTCCAACCATTCCCATCAATCACTAAACCATGTCCCTCAGCCACAAATACCACTATTCACATGAGAGCACAGTCTCCTGGGTGGAAAAGTGGTTGGATGGAGGGCCCAGAGGGTGGTGGGAAATGGAGTTAACTCCAGCTGGAGGCCAGTGACAAGTGGGGTTCCCCAGGGCTCAGTGCTGGGTCCAGCCCTGTTCAATGTCTTCATCAATGACCTGGATGAAGGCATCGAGTGCACCCTTAGCAAGTTTGCAGATGACACCAAGCTGGGTGGAAGCGTGGATCTGCTGGAGGGTCAGGAGGCTCCAAAGGGATCTGAGGAGAGAGCTCATTGCTCTCTACAACTACCTGAAGGGAGGTTGTGGAGAGGAGGGAGCTGGGCTCTTCTCCCAAATGACAGGGGAAAGGATGAGAGGGAATGGCCACAAGCTCCACCAGAGGAGGTTAGGCTCAACATTAGGAAAAAATTTTTCACAGAAAGTGTCATTGGGCAGTGGCAGAGGCTGCCCAGGGAGAGGATTGATTCACCTTCCCTGGAGGTGCTTAAGACACGGGTGGACGAGGTGCTAAGCGACATGGTTTAGTGTTTGATAGGAATGGTTGGACTTGATGATCTGGTGCATCTCTTCCAAGCTGGTTATTTTATGATTCTATAATTCTATGAAAAAAGAGCACTGTAGTCCTCTGTTTTGGTGGCTAACCCTCCATTGGCTTTTTTATTAATGCCTTTTATGAATTTCTTTGGAATGTGCAGGTAGCCAGTGGCTTAGATACTGCCAGTAAAAACAACACAGATGCTCCTGTTCCCTCTTCTTCCCAGCATGCGAGCTACATGTTCATCACTGTTCATCTTTGGCTCCCTAAATGATTATATGATCCTGTTTAAGGTCTGTCTTTTGTTATCTCTGCTACCAGCAGGTAGCTTTTTTGTTTTTTACGGTCTGTAGAATGATTTTGATCCTGAAAATAGCAAGAAGCATTGGTATTACGGGATGTTGTTGTCACTGTCTCTGGCTTTTTTCACTACCAAGACAACTTGTAGCAGGCACCAGGGCTGCTATTTCAATCAACAGGAGATCTAACTTGCAGTCATGGAGGGTAATATAGAAGAGTTTATAGTTAGATTCAAATAAAATATAAATATCCAGAGCTGAAAGAGAGAAAACTAAGGGAGAGGTGGAGGGTGTGGAATAGAAAATCAATATCCTTTCCACAGATAGCTCACCAGACTACTGGATTTCATGAATTTTATTTGAAAGCACAGAATGAAATATTTATCATTTCCATGTTTCTTCCTCTGTTTACTTATTGTTGAGTCTTGAATATGTACTGTTGACTGAGATCAATTATGAGAAATGTTACATCTATAGAACATGCAAAATTTTTTGGTTTGATGAGCAAATACCGGTGTATAAATTCTTAGTAAGCTGGGAGTGCAGTGATGTTTGCCTTGTTTACATGAAGGGTCCTTTACTGATTTTACAAAGTATGATTAAAGGGCACTTCAAATGGTTATAGAACTTGAATACCAAGGAGGGTTGAAACACTGTAATTACTGATGGCTGATGTCTGACTTGATCTCAAAACCTTCTTCCAGCAGAGACTCTACATTCTCTTCCACAACAGTTTGGTCTTTCTTCAACAATATAATTTTTTTTTATCAAAGGGCCAAATAAATCCTTCTTGTTGTCATTTAAGCCCATTATTTGTCAGTCATCCTCTATGCATTTGTAGATTTTTCTCCAAGGAAGTGTTTGAGACCTAAATATGTCTTCTCTTTTTAAGCCTGGAGTAAACCAGATTCTTGCAGTCTTTTTTTGCATGTGTTTTCCTCGCTTATGACAAACTTAGACCTGAATCAGTCTCCCTGCTGTCCTCTAGATACTCTCCATGTTTCTCCTGAAATACAATATCCAAAATCATCCCTGCAAAAACTTTACTGAATAGCTTGGAGGAATTACTTTGTGTCTTAATTCTACACTGATGCCTTTCTAGCTGAATAGACTGTTTATCCATCTTACAACAATACACTAAGTGTGTTTTAGAAAACCTACACAAAAGAAATTGGAACTGTATTTTAGATTCTCAGTTTGTGAGAAAACAATACATTAAAACTGACTTCTCAAAGAAACGAACTGTAATTTCATACTTTAAGTGCAGTTGGGAGTAAATTTGTTATACCCATGCTACAGGAACCACAGTGCTTGATATGATCTTCAAGAAGATTGATGTACTGTGAGTTCAGTTTCTAGTGATGAGATGTAGCATATATACACTACGCAGCAGAGCTGAGCACTGCTGCAAACCTGAAGTGTTCAGCAATGGGCTGCAGTCAGACCATAACCTTTAAAAAATGAGCAGTATTTTTAGACATATCACTCTGAATTTATGTTTTCCTCCTTATTTCTCTAACTGTGTGCTCCAGAAATACAGTATTTTAAATGACTAGAGGGGAGTTTCTGTAATCCCAAGATGCTAAGAACTTAGCCAATATTACTATGTAAGTGCGACAAAACTTCAAGAATTAGAGACATTGTTGGAGATTCTGATACAATTAGTTATATAGACAATGATATATATACAACACACTGTCCAGAGTTCCTCAACTTCAGTTACTTACTTACATATATATATACACACACACATATATATAGATGAGGTGAGAAACCTCTGTAGAAATATTCAAAGGGGCAGGTTTGAGAAGAGAGGAAAAGTCATCGCACACCTCTTCATTTCTTTCTAGTTCTGCTGACCATATGCTTTCTGCTCAGCAAATTCAAGTCACCTAATGAGGCTTTCAAACTAACTTACAAGTTGCTGTATTCTCCCTGTAGACGGCGATGGAAAACTCAGTGTGTGTCAGCTGGGTAGAAATTAGCACCTGCCATCTGTCTGTGGTGTGGCAGTGATCATCACGTTACTTATGTGGGAAGAAAAAAATCCTCTGTGTGTGTCAGTAAGTACAATCAGATTTCATTCCTCTGGCTTGAGGAGCAAAGAAGATGCTTGAGACAGTTTCAGAAGTATCCCTTCCATTCAACATTTGCATTCAGTGCGTGTAATTTTGTCACCAGTAACTTTAACAAAGCTAAGGCATGAGAATTATATCAAAGTTCTAGGCAGTATGACACAGTGCACAAGTCCAGTGGACACAAGTTCCACAAGCGGAATAGGCACCGTACCAGCTTAAAATGTTAGTACTCTGTTGTGTGAAAAAATGAATTGCAAAAGCCACTTCATGCTCTGCAGTCACTCTTTCTACTGCTTTGTTTCAACACCGGGCAATCCCGCTCCCGTTACTTGATGGACTTTGCAAGTCTTTGGAGTTCACTCACAGAACAATTCAATTTTAATATCTCCTACATCCGTATGCAGCATGACAGCCAGCGCAAGAGGCAGAAAATAACGATTAAATCAGCAACAAAGTGCTAATAGACTTTGTTTTGTTTCTTGGTCCCACTGAGAACATAGACAAGTTCCCACTGCATATAACCATGACTTCAGTATTTGGCCACAGGCAAGGCTACTGTCACAAACCTTCCACATTTCCAGTGAAATCACCAGAAAGCACTTTTATTTTCTGGGCAAATCAAGTTCACTATGGTAATGCAGTAGCTGTTTCATGCTGTTACACCCCAGAGATATATTATACATTTGTGTACTTGACCCACTCAGTCACTTAATTGCAAAGTCGAAAAATCAAGATTACAGCTAATTATGGAGTCCGATGGAATAGATTAGCAACCGGTATTTGTTCTTGATCATGATATTGAGGCAGAGTACTAAGTCACAAAGCACTTTTTGAGCTCCGAGGGGCTTTTTGGTGTGTCATTTTATACCTTTCCCAGTTTGGGTTGCTGTGTACCACACAACCTTCACTTGCGCGATGCTAGACGGTGTCTCCAGCTTGTGTCTGCATGCAGCGACCAATCGCCACCTCCACCCCCGGATGAACTTCTGCAGAGTGCTGATCTGCTGACTTTGTGGTTTCAGCGGCTCCTGTGTTACAACCTGGCAGTGGCTTTTGACAGTCTTTGAGACAGGATTTCCCAATTTGGCTCCTTGAACAAGCCTATCAGCCTTCTTGGAAATCTTAATGGAACGACTCAGGAGAGCTCGTAATCCAAGAAAGAGCTGCTGGAAGAGGGAAGTCTCTACCGCTGCACGCCAGCAATGACCGTTCACGGGAATACTGGTAACCAGAGTACCCCTCCTAAAGCTAACAAAAATAGTAATTCCTTATCGCAGTGCAATCTCTTTAATACTACAGGGATCTTCCTTCCTGTGTAGCTTGATTTTTTTCATCAAATAAAGGCCATCCTCACGCTTAAGAGCAAGGGCTTTCCCTGTCCTCTTACTCAGAAAAGAAACCTCAGTCACTCACTAAAGGGCAAACGTCAGCCCTAGGTCTTTTGCTCTTCCAATGACAGTCAGATAACCCCCAATTACATTAATACATTCTGGCTCTTGGGAGGCCTAGAGAGTAGAAGGTGCTCTTGTCCACATGAGAAAAGTGTCCTGAGATATTGTTTTACTGGAGAAACACAACCGGGCTCATCAGTATCTTTTTCTTAAATAAATTTTATTCCAACAATGAATTTGAATTCAGCATCAATAACTAAATACATAACATACACAAAGAAACAAACCACACTTAACTAGTTTACATTTCTTAACAGGCAGACAGAGAAGCTCGTCTGCCTCAGCTCTAGGAGTCTATGTGCTATTTTGCTGCTTCAGCGGGAGGAAGAAAGGATGTTCCAGTGCTTCTTCCAGAGTAATGCGCTTGTCTGGGTCATACTCCAGCATCTTTTCAATCAGATCGAAGAGGTTCTCATGGTCACAATCATAGCACGTCATGTATTCCTTCGAGAAGAAAACAACAAAACACAGGCTTCCAATCTTAGAATTGCCCTTGGAGCTCCTCTGCCAAGAAGCATCTTCCCCCTGTAATCTCACCTTCAAGGGTTTACAGCACCCTGAGACGTGTTGCCCAGCAGCCCTGTATTCGTCCCAGGCCAGCCGGCCCTTATAAAAATAGTTCTTTTTCCTTAATGAAACAACTCTGTTAATCATTTGCTCTGGCAAGGGCCCCAGCAATTGCTCCATCATCGCCAGGTGTTCTATGTCTTCATCAGTCTGGAGAGAAGTCAAGAGAGACATTTTTCATTCTTGCTTATGTGGAAGCTATCAAGAAGCACACACTAGCCTGACTTCATTTTTGACCATACCCTGCAAGCAATAAACTGCACTTGGTCAAGGAAAAAAGGAGAGGCTTGAGTTCTCTATTTCCTGAAAGAAGTTACTATCTACTGGAGTTTCTCCCCCTTCCCCTTGCCTTGGTGGGCTTTTTCTTTTCTTTCTTCTTCAAGTTCAACTTCAGCAATGCTCTTAAGAGGACAGGATTGAGGCCTTCGAGTAATATTTGCTCATGGTGATAGATGAAGCCACATCTAGTATTAGGGTACCTTGTAAATTCCATACATTAACAGGACGACCCTTCCTTTCAAGCCTCTGCCAAAATGTCTACTGGAAGCAGCTTGTCAAAATCTGCTCCTGAGAACATTCATTGGTGCCTACATCTTCCGTTCTCTTCAACTTGGCATTACAGAGAAATGCAGCTTACTTTCTTGCACAGACCATTCCTCTCAGTCCCCACCTCTCCATAGCCTTTGTTCATCATGTTGGGGAGTGTTATGCATGCTGCACCCTTTTGGGTTCATAGTTCCCTACCTGAAATACTAAGTCTCCAAGGTAGTATTCCAGGAGAGTACATCCTATGCTCCAAACATCGCATGGGTGTGACCATTCGAGCTCTGTGAAAAGGTTCAGGTTGTTCATGTTTAGACCAGGCTGCAAACATTCAACACCTCAAATAAGACGTCAAATATTTCTCTGGCTCCATTCAATAGCACACAAATCTCATACGTGAAAGATCAGCCAAACAAACCACCTTCTACTGACCTAGGACGACTTCGGGAGCTCTGTAAGGTATAGTAGTCGCCAAAGTGCCATGATACTCATGATCATATGTGGCACACCCGAAGTCCACAAGTCTGATGTCTGCTTTTCTCAGTTTGCGTTCACTGCATTCCTGAAACGAAAGGCGATGGGATGCAAGTGACCAAATAAATGCAGAGGATGGCTGAGGAGGAGGGAGCTGGGGAAGAGGACAGCAGCTTACCAGTGTGGGGTTGTACTCTTCTACATAGTCAGACCTCAGAAAGACAATATTGTCTGGCTTCAGATCTGCGTGTGTCAAATTGTTCATATGCAAAACTACAAGAGAAATGATACATTTAGTGGGTTCCGCAAACAAGCTTTAACAAATAAAGCAAAGAAGGAACATACTTACAGTTGACAGAGGTGCAGATCTGATAGGCCATATGCCTAATGTCATCCAGGCTAAATGGCTCAAAGTCGTTGTCTCTCATAAAGTCAAAGGTGCTGAGCCCCAGGAGCTCAAAAACGATGCAGACGTGTCCACGGTACTCAAACCATCGCAGCATCTGGACACAGTGGCTGCAAAAGCATGGAAACACATGCATTGCAAGTTGTGCAGCACTCCTACGTACGCTGTGTGTTACAGAAAGCATTATAGTAGAAGTCTTTAAGCCAGAAGACAGCACAGTCGGCTTTGTGTGCTTACTAGGCATTGCTGGGGTCTGACGCTTTTAAATCCTCCAGCACTTTTATTTCATCTCGAGCAGCTCTGGAGAACGAATCGAAATTTTTTGCTATTTTCACTGCCACATGTTTGCCTTCCCTGAAAAGACAGGTTTTAACAGTGATTAGAACAATGAGTACTTTTAACTCAGACTCTTGGTTAATTAACACCCCATCTGCCTTGTTCCTAACACTGGAAACCTTCTGGGAAAAGGGCACACTGACTTCATTTAACCCAGAGTCATCTGTGCACAAACATAACTAAAACTTCATCTTTACATTTTGAAAACACACTCGATCCTTTAAAGATCGGTATCATTCTTCAATCCCCTTTTTCCTCCCCTTCATTTCTCTGAATGCTGGGCTAATACTGGAAAAACTTCCCCACTTCGCAGCCTAAGACGACCCTTAATCAAAAATGGGAAGCCGCCTCCAGTCCTCCAAGAAGTAGTAAAAATGTCACCGAGGTGTCAAACGCCTTCTGCGGGGACTGGGAACACAGCCTCCTTCCATACTATTTTGCACACAGCAAAAGTGCCATCAAACACAAAATTTATTTTTCATTTATAGTGCCCACTCTGCTAGAACCCAAATGGTGCTGCCTCCTCGCAGATGGTGCTTTAAGGGAAGCTACACGATGTCAGACACTGCTCGTTATCCAGAGCTGGGGGGCACGGGCCCCGAGGCTGCCCAGTGTGGGGGCTGCAGCTGCACCCCGCACTCTCTCCAGGCCACCTCTCCCCACCAGCACTGACCTCTACCCAGCTGGGCTGTGCCTGCAGAAGACGCAGCCTTCGCCTCATCCACCAGCCCTGCACAGCCCTCATGTCTAGGGGCTGCTTTTAGCAGCATGAACCAACGCACACTTTGGTTTGGCAGCTGCGGTGGCCTTAGAGGAATACAGAGAGCGGCACTCGAGGAAGCAAAGAGAAAGCCCGACAGGATCAGAAAGCACTTCCCGGACCTCACGCTGAGAGTCTCAGTAAGAAAAATGACAGGCACTGAATTAACAGACTTACGTTTCATGATCGAGGCATTCCACTACTTTTCCATAACCACCTTGGCCCAACACAGCAACAACCTCATCTATAAAGAAGAGATCTCTGAATCATACAAGTGGTGAAGTTACTCAGCTATTAAACAGCCTAGCAAATAATGAACAATAAGAGATAAGTACTATCACCAAATGTTGTTCTAGGCTGTGTTCTAGATTTTAAATATCTGGTCTGAGAGATGTTACTGGACAACTCTCTTCAAAGTGCATTTACAGGGATCCCATTCCACTAAGTTCGTTAACTTCATTTTTGGTTTTTGGAGGTAGGGGAGGAAGAGAGGGAAAAGGCCCCAGAATATACTATTAGTAATATTTACAATAGATTATGAAAAAAATAACGGTCCCACCCCCTACCGAAAAGTCAAGAGAGAAAGAAAAGACATTAGAACCCCCTTGAATCTTCCACTAAAAGAACTGTTCTGTTTGAAAGGATAAAAAAATATTGAAAAATATTCTATACATCTTGCATTTAGCATGTCTCCATAGTGACAGATCAGGTGACCGGCCTCGGTGTCCTCCACGCTCCTGGCTGTGCTCCTTCGATGACTCGCCTGGAACGGCATCAAGATTGTCCAGCCAATTAACAAGCCCAAGTGAATTCAGCTCAGAAGACAAAATGCATTCAGCAGGGAGGCAGTCGGGCACACAGATACGGGTCAGGCCACAAGCAGTAGACAGGAGCAATTTCCGATTCAGCCCCTGGCAATTCACAGGGCGCATCGTTTATGTTCCAGGGCAGAAAGGTGGCAAGGAACAGATTTTTCAGGTGAGAGACTCTCAGTGGGAAGGCAGCAGAAAATTACAAGGTCATTATTTTCCTTTCACAAGGTTGGTTCCATGAATTTTCCTTCAACATTTTGGTGCCCGTATTCTTGTTTAAAGCAAAGGCATTTAAGGATTCTCTTCTATGCATCAAAGGTATCTTTTAGATGTATCTTCCAGAGAGAGAGGACAGAACGTGCTTCTGTATTACTGTATACAATCGCCTTTTGTCCACATTAAAATGCTCCTCTAAAGTAACTGAAATTAAATCACTAGTCTGAATATTTGATAGGAATTGTTTGGTTCATCACACACGGCATACACATTTACTTTAGGCCATCTCAGCTGAAGATCTTACATTAAAACTCCTATCTGCAGCTTTTTCAGTAGTTAAATACGTAACAAAGACCAGAACACTTGCCCCACTAGCAAGCAGACGTCATACATATCTGACTCTACAGATTTTTCAGCATTTCTTAGAACATCTTAATAAACATGTTTTACAGAAGTAAAAATCAGATGTGATCTCCTCTCTGTTTCTGCAATACCAAGTTAAAAGCAACTTTCATAGCCCGGACTTGCTTTTTCGAGGAGAGCTGAAAATAATGCCTGTCATCAGGGAAATTCCGAAGGCACAAGAGAGATGCCTGTGTTTCAGGTGCTCCAGTGAACGGTTCTTGTTCATTGAGCTGGTCAAATATATCCCAGGAGCAAACAGCAAGACTGTCCTGTTTGCAGTCACAAGTGTACCTGCAAACTGTACATTTCACTCAAGAAAATCAAATCCCAGCAAAAACCCCAGCAAAAGGAATAAAGTACTAATATTATTGACAGAACCCCCTATCCCTGCTCCACTCAACGACTGCTGCCTAGATAAGAATTAATCTTCACAAAATAAAGAAATCCTCCATTAGAATGGGTCACATCTCCTGCAAATATTCATAGAGTCTGGGCCTTGCCTGCAATTCTGTTTCGTGACCGCTCGTCCCGCTACGATCCAGCTTACAGCGCTTGCTCTCCTGTGCACTGCTTGCTGATCTCGATCTCTTCTTAGCCGTCTTGCCTCTTTCAAGACCCGATTTGTTGTACTGGGACTCCAGTGCACCGCTTGCTGATCTTCTTCTCTTTTCAGACCCACTGCAGCTTTCAAGATCCATTTTACAGCGCTTGCTCTCCTGTGCACCGCTTGGTGACCCGCTCTTTCTCTTTTTAGCCCTGCCGCCTCTTCCCAGATCCAGACTTTCTTCTTGATCCATGTCAGGATAATTTGTTTGCTTGGAATGCCACGTCTGTAATCAAGACACATCCAATGGTTTGGATTGGAAGGGACCTCAAAGCCCATCCAGTTCCAAGCCGCCTGCCATGGGCAGGGACACCTCCCACCACACCAGGTTGCCCAAGGCCCCATCCAGCCTGACCCTGAACACCTCCCGGGATGGGGCAGCCGCAGCTTCCCTGGGCAACCTGGGCCAGTGCCTCACCACCCTCACAGGGAAGAATTTCTTCCTAATGTTCAATCTAAATCTTTCCCCTTCCTATCTGAAGCCATTCCCCCTCATCCTATCACTACGTGCCCTTCTAAACAGTCTCTCCACTGCTTTCCTCCAGTTCCCCCTTCAGGAACTACAAGGTCTCCCCAGAGCCTTCTCTTCTCCTGACTGAAGGAGCCCAACTCCCTCAGCCTGTCCTCATAGCAGAGGTGCTCCAACCCTCGCATCATCTTTGTGGCCCTCCTCTGGACCTGTCCGAACAGTTCCGTATCCTTCTTATGCTGAGGATTCCAGAACTGGAGACAGTACTCCAGGTGGGGTCTCACAAGAGTGGAGTAGAGGGGCAGAATCCCCTCCCTCGCTCTGCTGGCCACGCTTCTATTGATACAGCTCAGGACACTGTTGGCCTTCTGGGCTGTGAGCGCGCACTGCCGGCTTGTGTTGAGGTTCTCATCAACCAGCACCCCCAGGTCCTTCTCCGCAGGGCTGCTCTCAGTCACATCATCCTCCAGCCTGCAGTGAAACCATGCATTGCCCCACCCCAGGTGTAGGATCTTGCCCTTGGCCTTGTTGAACTTTATGAGGTTCACATAGTCCCTCTTCTCCAGCTTTTCCAGGTCCCTCGGGATGACAGCCCATCCTTCTGGTGTAACAACTGCACCGCTCAGCTTGGTGTCATCTGCAAACTGCAGTGGGAGGGGCTTGACTCCCCCAATCTCCTTCTTGTTGTTCATTAAGAGAGGGGACGTGAGGAGAGCAGTTGCCAGTGAGGCAAAAACGTTGTTGAGTACCTCAGCCATGCCCTCGTCTGTCGATACAGGTCCACCATTTTTGTTCATCGGGGGGGTACGCTCTCTTTAACCTTCCTTTTTGGGCTGAAGTATCTGTACTAGCCCTTCTTGTCAGTCTCTGCTTCCCTTGCCAAGCTCTATGTAAAGCATTGTTAAATATTTTCTAGCTCTGTGCCACTCCCTTGTCCCCGAGGACAGTTTCCTACGAGGTCCTACCAATCAACTCCTTGAAGAGCTGCAAGTCTGCTTTCCCAAAATGTAGGGTCCCAACTCTGCTCCTTTCCCGTCCCATGTCCCTCAGGCCCTCGAATCCACCAGCACGTGACCACCGCAGCCCAGGCTGCCTCCAGTCTTGCTGTTCCCTCGTATCAGTGACCATGAGGTCCAGCATCATATCCCCTCGGGCAGGAGAGCTTCTTACCTGGGCTCAGAAATGATGTGTGAGGCACTCAAGGAGAGTCCTGCTCATGCCCAGCTCGCCGTGCTCCTTTTCCAGCTGTAGGAGAAGAGCTGGCAAGCGTAAAGCCTCCCGGAACTGGAGGAAGAAGGCTTCCTCAGGAGGCTCCCCTCGCAGTGGTGGCCCACGCCAACACCCAGGTTCCCCAGGCCACCTCACTCTCTCCTCCTCCAAAAGACCCCTCGGTGGCTCTTCTTCAGGGACGGCTTTTTCCCAGCTCAGCCCCTGGAGCCTCCTGCCCGCCAACCTCTGCCAGCAGCTCTGCCCCTGCCCCTGCCCCACACGGTGGTACCAGGATCCACCGCAGTGATGTCACAAAGGGCCGGTGCCCACATGCCTTTGTTTGCTTTTAACCCCCACCTTGCCATTGTGAGTCCATGTACAAGCTCAGAAGAACGCTCCGCTGTGATGCCTGCTTCGAGATTTCATGGTTTAATATGGGAACAATATGCACTTTCCTTTACTTGTTAAAGTCATCACAAGGTTCATGCCTGACGCTCTTGATGAAGAGTTTAAGACATTTTAAAGGGTATTTTTTCACTTTCCGTGTTTCTACAGGTTGATAAACTTTTGGTAGCTTCTTTGTTTTACAGAAGTTGTCTATTTTGAATTGCTTAATTTTAAAGTACTATTTCTTGCAGCAAAATTGTCTCTCGTATGGTGAGAGCTTTTTTTGTCAAGCCTGAAAGAAAAACAAAATCCAACTTTTTGTCACCAAAAGATGGTGCTGTGCAGTGTGGTTTGAAAAACAGGTCACAGAACCACTGCTGATTATAATAATTTTCCTTTCTTGGGAGCCTGATACTAGAGGTGCATTTCAGTAAGGTTTTGTTTGGTTTAGAAGCTGGTTAATCTAGGCAGGATTTCTAACCTTTACAGTAGAGAGAGTGGCCAGTTCCACAGTTTGTCTTTGGAACCGGAATTCCTCTGGAATTTCCTGCCTATACTCCTAGGAGTTTAAAAATCTGAGTGGTTTAGAACCATGGAGTGGCTGAGGCTGGAAACTGTCTCTGGAGATGGAGCCAGCCCACCAGCTCAAACCAGGATCAGCCAGGGCAGGTTGCTTAGGGCCGTGTCTACCCGGACATTTTAACATCCTGTTCCAGTGTTCTGTCACTCTCACAGGGAGAAAGGTGTTAAGCACTTTCCTCTATTTCAGCTTGAGCATTTGTTTCATGTCCTGTCTCTGGACACCTCTGAGAAGAGTCCGGCTCTGCTGTCTTTATTCCCCTCATCCGTCATCAGAGTTTATGCACACTGAGAACATCCCCTGAGCTTTCTCTTCTCTAGGCTAAACGGCCCCGGCTTTCGGCCTCTCCTGGTAGAACAGATGCTCCTGTCTCTTAATTATGTTGGCTGCTTTTCCCTGGACTTGCTCCAGCACGGCCGTGTTTCCCGTGTAGCGGGAAATGCAGAACTGGACACGACACTGCAGCTCTGGGGGTGCCATCTCTGAGGAGAGGGGAAGCACCACCTCCCCTGACCTGTCGGTGAAGCCTTTTCTAACACAGCCTGGGATGCTGTTGGCCTCTTTGCCAGAAGGGCATGTTGCGTGTTGTGTCCTGTATATTTACTGCCTATATGGCAAGTTTATCACTTTCCTGTGGTGTATGTCATCCAGGAAACTCCAGGTTTAATCTCTTCACTCAGCCATGAGGAATAACAGGCTCCAAATGCCCATGTTGAAGAGCCACAGAATAAGCCAGGTGTGAGAACTTAACAACACTTTCTGATGAAAATTCAGGCTGGTTTTGATGACAAAGATGGCAAAAATGGATGCCTGAATTAAGATCCTACAGTTCGGCACCCCTATTGCTTGTGCAATAGAGTCATGATAAAGAAGTTAGAGCAAACCCACGGTTACCTAGTTTCAGGCAACACCTCTGTAAAGACACAAACGCGCACTCTTTTATACCAAAGGCGCTGTGCACAGGTGGAAGCGATGGTTTCTGATCTACTTTTTGGGCAGACTGAAGAGGTTCTCATTCCAATAGAGCAGTACAAGAGCAATCCCTCCACAAAAAGAGGCTTTAATCCTCTGGGAGAGAAATGATTCATCTCTCTTTGATGTTGCTCTCACCTAGGGGAAAAAATTGCAAATCCTACTCTATTTTCTGCAAACCAGTGGATTAAGGAGGGTTAGAATTTACACGAGGAAGATTCAGAACACTGGTAGCATGAAATTGTAGCAAGGGACGTTGTTTCAACATAATATCACTAAGGAAGATAAGGCAGAAAACATGAGTAGCCAAAAAAAAAATCTATTTAAAAAACTTTTCTTGTTTTAAAAGTATAAAATGCAATGTTTAAAAATCAAAATCCTGTATGATACTCTGGTGAAAATGGCTTCTAAAACACAAGACTACTCTGTAACAGCTGCCAAGCAATGTTACAGCTCCTGAAAATCCCGCATTAAATGAGCAAAGTACGATCCAGCTCAAGTAACTCTTTTCAAGAGCACTTTAAACTCCACAATCCAGTAGTTATCTGACCAGTCTCTAAAGAATGTGTCCGGGAGCTCTGTGGCTACAGAGCAAAAGGGTTGGCATGTCTTTAACGCAAACATCAAGAGGACAAGGGAGAACAGCCTCAAGTCGCACCGGGGGGTGGTTCAGATTAGGAAAGCAATTTTCAATGAAAGGGTCATCAGGCAGAGTTAGATGCTGCCCAGCGAGGTGGTGGAGTCACCATCCCTGGAGGTATTTAGAAGACCGGCAGACGAGGTACTTAAGGATATGGTTTAGTGGCAGGAAGGTTTGGTCAGACACGATGATCTCAGAGGTCTTTTCCAAGCCGGTGATTCTATGATTCTGTGATTCTGCAGCTGGAGCAGGAGTATCTTCAACTGCCACAGAAAATCTGGTAAAGTTCATCTGTCAGAGCCTCTACTCTTCTCTAAGAACAATGTCAGAAAAAATCATTCAATCGCACTTCTAAACAAACTCAGAAATGAAAGGATCACCCATGCTTAGGTGCCAATGAACAGTAGAAGTGGTAGAAAATAGTATTTTCACTCTTCAATAGTTTCCTTTGAATATTCAACTCCAATTCATAAGGACAATTTTTCTCAGCAGATTCACTTGTACACTAGAGACTTTTTAACAACACACAAAAGAAAAGACATTACCATGACTCTGAGATAGAAAAAGCAACATCTGAAAGACCCAAGCATTAAACATTTGCTTTAAAGGGTAATATATTATCAGCAGTGTCTACCAACATCAGAATGTTTTAAAAGGATGATCCATCTTAAACACTCTCATCTGGTTTTATAAACTGTCCATTCTGTGACTTTTATCTGACCTACATGAAGCTCCACCTGAAGAGAAGCACGCACAGGTCCATTCTATGACCGTGTCGGTACCACACCCATTGCCAGCTCCAGCACCAAATCCGATTTTTACTTCTCAGTAAACCCAACAACCCTGCATGCAGGTGCTATGGAGTTTGTTTAAATTCGGGATGCATCCCCTTGGTCATGGATGCAAAGCCAAGCTGGAATAACCAAGGGGAGAGAGGGAAAGAAAGGAAATAAAGCTCCATTCTCAGTGTAATTTGTAATATGCTTATTTCTGCTGAATTCCCTGCTCCTAAGAAAAAGGGAGCAGTATTTTGGGGCAACTCATTCAGGTAACAGTGTACATTTACACGTACACACCCAATATTTTAACGAGTTGTACAACTAGAAGCTTCTAAATGTGCATTGCACATGCCCTGAAATACTGAGATCCTTCATACGCTACAGTGAGGAGGCATGCAGTTGCATCACTTAGTTCCCAAACACAGTGTACTTCATGTCTAGGTGTGGTTGCTTGCCATACGTAATGAAGAACTGCAATCCATTGGTGTTCAGACCATTGTTTTGCCATTGAAACTACCCCACGGACACTGTGCTGAAAGAGGGGGAAAAGCACCTCCCACTGCACACAAACACCAAGGCAGAAACAGCCAAGGCAGGAAGGAGCAGTTGGCCAGAACGGGGCACGAGATCCCGACTCTCCTTTCTCCCCACGGCACAAGCCAACCTGGCCCACAAGATTTCACAGCCGTTCTGCCTCTGGCGCCTCTGCCTGTCCGGCCGGCCCAGCAGAGGGACAGGGTTTCTAGGGGCACCGCAGCCACCTTACTGGATCTCGCTGAGCCCGCTGCACGTGCTGACGCAGGTCTTGTAGGGCCACTGCCTCTCTGTCCACCGACAGCTCTGCAGGGCGGTCCTCGGCTTGAGAAACAGCTCCGTGCCAGGCACGACCCTGCTGAGAGGAGACAAGCCATTCTGTCTCACGCTTTGCTTGAAGGGTCTCCGACAAACAGTGCCTCTTCATGCACAGCAGACAGTGGCTGTTGCAGATCATGGAGTGACGAACCCAGTGCAGTTGGTCCAGCTGCTGTCGGGCTTTGCAGTGGGCGCTGTTCCCCTGCTCACACTCTGCGGCCAATGCCTTTGCTCTGCTCTCTCTGCTGCAAAGCCTCAAATGCCATTCAGACACCTGATCCTCCAGCCAGTGCACAGCGTCCCTCAAGCACCGTTCGCCTGCTCGGGACTCCTCCAGGGCCTGGAGCAGCTGCATCCCTCGAGTTGCCGGGCCACCCTCCTTCTTCAGCACTTCTTCCCGCAGCGCCTGTGTCTGTAACACAGATGCACGGAGCCTCAGCGACCGCTCTGCGACTGAGGCAGAGGAGCGGGAAGCCCAGCAAGGGAAGAAGGAGGAATGACCTCACACAAAAACCACACTGGAAACAGAAGGCGCAAAGCTAAGGATTCAAACAGAGGGGAAAAAGGCTGTAAAGAGCTACCTAGAGGCTGCAGGTCCAAAAGAAAATTCCCCATCCCCAAAGGAATGGTCCAGCTGAAGGGCTTTCCTGCTTTCCAGGCTCAGGAGTGAAGCTCTGGGGGCGTGGGTGAGAGGAGGGGGCTGGCAAGGTGAGGGGCAGATGAAGCATCCCTGCACGGAGAGCACGGCTGCCAGGGACGCTTGGGAGAAGAAGGAAAGACAATCAGCATCCTTCGTGCTGCACCTCCCAAATGCCAGATGAACTGGCTGAGAGGGAAGCGCCTTCCAGCAACTGCAACAATCCCTTCTGTGTCACCAGATTGCTCGGTGCCCAACAGAGGGAGGAACACCTTCTGGGGACAGCAACCTGCAACAGACACTGAGATGCTCCAAAGGAGCCTTCTGTTTCTCCTCAGAGATTTCATGGCATCACTTTGAAAGAATTGGGGAAACAGAGTCAGATCCGGCCTTGATCTCAGTGGGCAAAGTCTGAGCAGAAGGAGGCAGAGTACGGTCTTGGGAGGGGAAACAAGTTGGGGCCTAGAAGCTGAAGGGTTATCCCATGCCCCCAGAGGAGAAGATGCTAGTGCATAGGTCACCTGCTCGTTGAGCTTTTCGACGTCTCTTCTGTGGTTTGAATGTTGCCGCTGCGCCTCTTCGATAGCAGAAAGGAGCTGAAACATCTCCTCGTGCTGGGCAAGTTGGTTTTCCAGGGTTCTGAGGTTCAGTTCCTTCTCCTCCAGAGAGTGAGTCAGTCTGAAAGAGAGAGCAGGCAACTCATCACTACATGGAACAACACTCAATAAACTCTTAGGACTCCCAGGAACAAGGGAAATTTGCTTTGTCTGCTGAAGTTTGTCTGAACAAGGAGGCTGGTGGCCACACCTGAGCGTGTGCCCTTTCCACAGGAGAAAGGCCAAATACCCCGTCTTTGTGAGATGGGGTGGGAATAGAAGCATCACAATGTCTGGAAAGGAAGACACTGTGGAAGAGGAAGATTTTCCTTTTGGCTGAGGAGGCTGTAAGGGAGAAGTTTGTAGCTAAAAAAAAAAACATTTTCTATCCCTCACTTGCACACTCTGCTAGGAACAGCAGCGGCTGACAGCGAGGTGGTTTTGGGGAGTTCCTAAGGCTTGGCAGCACCCACACAACTCTCAGCTGGAGAAGCGAAGGCCGAAACCAAAGAGGTGATGAAGGCATGGAGGAAATACTGAGATGCTTACAGAAGCTGCAGGATTCCTCACAGGGGAAGCAAGAGGGCACTGCCTTCATTTCTCCTCTTCAGTGAAGATGGTTTTCAAGACTGGCAGAACCTCACCAGGAGAGGCAGCCTACCTATCCTTTCCCTTCCTTCTTGCAACCCTTGGACACTCAGGAACATCAACTCCTGTGAGGACCCTGCTCGGGCCTCTCCAGACACATGGTGGGATTTGAGGAGGAACAAGGAAACAGACGGCAATAAGAAACGTTCTCATTTCGTGGTGGCCTCAGAAGGGATTCTGGCTTGGTTTGAAATCATGGGTTTGAGATGGCTTCTGCCAAGAAAGGTATCAGGATGGAAGACCAATACAGAGCCCCAAGGTTTCAAGTTTCCTGGGCCCAAGGTGGAGCTGATGGATCTATCTGGCACCTTATCCTGCCACTCGTCCTGCCTCCTTTGGTGCGTTTCAGCTTTGAAAAACCTGCAAGTGTCATTTAACGACATGAAGATGCTGACCTAATGAAAAACACCTCCTTTGAAGGAACAGACTACTCCAAAAGCTATTGTCTTCAAAAAAAACTGCAGTTGAAGGATTAAAACAAAAAGGAAACAAAACACATCAAGAGAATGAAAGGTAACGACATGGATTGGGGAGAACTCTGCTTCTTAGGCAACGCTGCCACAGTCACATCCATATGCAAAGATCTGAAAGAGGAAATCCATTAAACTGAAGGGAGTCTCACAGCCTTCCATTTACCTGGCATTTTCACTCTCAAAGGCCTTCAACGAAGCCTGAATGTCTACGTTGAGATACTGCGCTTCTTCCCATTGACTCCTTTGCTGGACAGCAGACACACTTGCAGCATCTTGTTCTGATGTTCTGCGTCCTCCCATTGGCTCCTCTTCTCCTCCAGAATCTTCTGGAGATGCACAACCTACAGCGTCTTCAGCCCTGACCGCTCCTGTGTCTCAAGCAGATCTTGCTGAGCTTTGCGGCAAACCGCTTGCTGGGACTCTTCGGAGGCTGCTAGTTGACACGTCAACTCTTCCACCTCAAGGCAAACATAACAAAGCAGTCAGATACTACAGCTTGTCCCTGTCAGCCACGTCGTATCCTGGCAGGAAAAGGAAAGACATTTCACCCTGTCGTGACAGGACCAGATTGACAAGGGAGACAGCTGACTTGTTTACAAACCCATGGGGGTCACCACGTCCATCTGAAAAAGCACCTCGCATCATTCAGGAAGAGGTGAGAGGAGACGTGTCACCGCTCAGAGCCACTGCTGGCTGGAGACAGCGAAACACTTAATAGGCAGCTATTGCACGTCCATCAGCTGGGAATGCCATTTTAAGAAATGAAAGCACACCCTCTTGTCCAGACTCTCCTTCACTTTTCCTAAATAAGAGCTGGTTAATGACAAGAGTGTTCTGTATACTAGTAAAGAGAAACAGAGATGTCCAAAAACAGTTTACAAATCAAACTTGGCCTTTGCAGACTAACTCGATTTTGAGATGAGCTCTTTCATTAAATAAAACCATTTATGTTATATGAATTTGAAGAGCTTATATGATACTATAAACTTGAAAAATATTCTTCTGTTGAAAATAACCCTTATTTAACGGTATTTTACTTCTCTCTTACAAAATCAAAGTTGAACAAATTTGGCAAAAATAGACTTCTGGAAACAGAGTGCGTGGATATGTCCAAATGATTGCATCCACTTTTGATATTAAGGGAAGGTGTCTTTGAGAATCCCTGCATTCAAATCCTTGCAGTACCCAGAGTTGGCTCTTACAGCGGGTTCTCAGCCACTATCAGCATTTGAATAGGGTACAGCATCCATGCAGTATTTCACAAGCAACCTTTAGGACACTTCACAATGATCTTATGGTCAGAAACCTTCCTGACACCTTAGGTTTATTTCCATTCAATTCCCATCTCCATTTACAATTTCAAAAACACTCTAGAGAATAATGTTTTAGAACAAAATGTGAAGAAATTGGCAGGCTGACTTGACTTCACTTCAACTTGGAGACAAGAAGAGTTCCCTTACACTACCAATGCAGTTTGATAGGAAGTTGAATAGGTTGAGATTGATGACTGTCTGGGAGTGCCTAAAGGGAGTCTCCTTCCAACAATCAGAAAAGCTCTGCTACCCATTTGTTTTCTTTGGGATACCAGCTTCTCCCCTAAACTTTGGGCAAACGCACACCAGTACTCTTACCTGACTCTCAGAGCACTTGGTTTTCAAAGCTAATGTGGGAAGGCAATCATTTTCGATGTACAGATGTAAGCAATTAAGCATAGAGCAATAAGGATGGATACCTTGGTGTTACATTCCTTTTCTAAGGCTTCTTTGTCTTGCCTCTCCAGGGGCCTGACTTGCTTCAAGCTTTCTTTGCCATTCTGGAAGGAGAAAAACAGAACAATGTTAAAAGACACTCTTTGAACCAGAAGATGTGTATGCCCTGTCCAAAGAAGACCTGTTGAAGCAGTAACCATAGTCACCGATTTTGTAGAGATGGTCCTGGAGGAGCTTGGAGGGGATCTTTCGCAGCAAGTCCTACAACATTAAGGGCTCCGTGTGAGGCTTTGGCCACTGCAGCAGGGGGCACAGGCAGCATCCCCCACACTCACGAGCGGGCTACTGTCTTCCAGCTGCAGCTCTCGCCCGTGCCCATCAGTACCAGCAGAGCTGGGAGACACCAGGCTCCAGGTCAGCAGGATTCACCTTGAAGATGACAGCCAGCAGCACCGCGGGCTGGCCTTGGAGCTGGACCTCTGCTCCGCTGTCGAGGGCCTCCCTGAGCTGGCGGGAGGCTCTCTCACTCGCCAACAGGCAGAAGATCCCTCTGTGGATGGCCCTGCTGATACAGGACAGCCCTCCTCTCTACAACCTCCTTTCAGGTAGTTGTAGAGAGCAATGAGGTCTCCCCTCAGCCTCCTCTTCTCCAGGCTAAACAACCCCAACTCCCTCATGTTGTAGCAGCTCATCCTATCAGAACATTGCTTTGCCTTTCACTTCCACTTAGGGTCAGAGAGTATTGACGACACCAAGGAAAAGAGAAAGGATTGGCAAGCCGAAGTGCCTCTGGGACTGCTGAATGTCTGAGCGGACAGGGATGTCGCTTCAGGAGATCCTACTCTGGCTGGAAAGGAAGTTGGTAAGAAAGATTTGGGGTTTATTGATTGAACGTGGGAGGATGTTTGTTACTGTTGCTACCACTTTACATACACTTTGATAGTTAGCTAACATACAACTGCAAGAATGTTTTCATTCCTCTCCAGAAGGGAGATTAACTCTGTTGCTTCCAAAAGAAAAGAAGAAGGATTCAGGATCATTCTGTGCTGATGCTGTTGATGAGGGCAGACATGAGCCAAGAGCAGATGAGGAAGACATGTAAGTCAAGCACCACACCTTGAACAGTTTTCATGAAATGACAGGTTGCATTACCTCAAGTTTTTCTTCTCTTCTTTTAAATTCACAAAGAAAGAGAACTTACCTGTTTCACAGAGTCTGCCAATTGAACTTTCATTACTCTGATTTAATGTGTCACATGCCAATGTTGCCATTCATAATGTTACTCAGCAATACTGACATGGCTTTGCAGGGAAACAATCACACAGAGAAAGAAGAAACAGCTCATATGATGTGTGCAGCTTGTATATTCTTCAGAAAGCATTCAAAAAATCGTCCAAGGCAAGGAAAGGAGAAAGGCTTGTAGCACAGATACAAAGATTGAATTCTATTAATTCTCAGACAGAAACTTGGCAAATTGGGCAGGTGAACATGGACACGAGCTGGAGGAATCCCTGCAGAAAGTGGCAGCAGCTCCAGCAGCGAGAACATGGAAAGGTCGAAGAGCTGAAGGAAAGATGAGTTCACTTTGCCAAGTACTTGAAGTGTCAGCCACATTGGGAGCAATACTGAAGGAGAGCTGCTGTGAACGGCAAAGGAAATCTTCTGCCTTTCAGAAGTGTTAAATACGCAACTGGAATGGATGGTTGTTATTTTGTTTAGAAGGAAAAATAAACAGACTTGTTTTCAGATGCGGGACTTGAAAAATCCTCATCCAGACTGAAATGCACTTTCATCTTTATTATTGCAAACTACCTGGGATATCCCTGACCACACTTGCTTGAGCAAATTTCTGATTGCATACTCTCTTTAACCATTTCTGTATCACGTAAGAAAGTCTCCTAGGCAGTAGGTTGTATTTCCCTAGCTTAATCAGCTCCTGGTTTGAAGAAGTTCTTGCAGCTCCTCATAATCTTTAGGTACTGCCAATACAGTCTTTAAGCCATAGTTTCACTTACACAGTTCTGACCCTAAGCAGTATCTCCTGATGACTTTTCTATAGAGCAGCAGTAAAAGGGTTTATTAGCACCATGGGGGTTTATTAGCACCATGAGATCTGTGCATTCCACAATTCCTAATCACATCTGACATAGGAGGCTCTTCCGCCTGCAGTTTTTCACGGACAAAAATTCATATAATCCCAGTGGAGAATAAGTAGAGGGGAAAATCACATTCTGGAGGCTGCTTTCAGTAGCGTTTTGCACTTCTCTTCAGTTTGCTAAAATATACATACTGCTTTGATGGTTGAAAGGACTCCACGCTTTTCTGCTTTTGATACCAAGTCAGGGGTCCAAATTTGGAACATTTCCCCCCACCCGGTGTGTTCTCAGTTTTATAACAAGCAGGAGTTTAGGGCTTTAGTGTTATTACTTGCATAGTATTTCTTCTTGCCCTCTATCTAGACTCTTCCATTCCCTAGGAACTGAGAATGATAGAATCATAGAATCACCAGGTTGGAAAAGACCCACCGGATCATCAAATCTACCACTCCTATCGATCACTAAACCACGTCCCTCAGCGCCTCGTCCACCCATCCCTTAAACATCTCCAGGGAAGGTGACTCAACCCCCTCCCTGGGCAGCCTGTTCCTGTGACCAATGACCCTTCCCACGAAACAGTTTGTCATTCATAATGTTACACAGCAATACAAAACAAATGTCACCTGACCCACTGACAAGGAATGGTGAGGAAACCGTGCATCCTCTCTACACCTCTGCAAGGTTCATGCAGAGAGAAACAAATCCCTTTTCTTTCACCTCTGGCATCACCACCACCAAATGAATGTAAGGGTACAAAGGGCCTTATTTCTGTAGGCTGAAAGTACGTACCAATTGTGGTACTGATTTACAAAATGAAAATAACAGTGCCTTGCTTACGCTTTCAGCACTCAAAACATTAAATCCTAAAGGAGGAAGAGATTTTTCCAGGGTTTTAGATAAGATCTGTACATCTTCCCACAAATCGAGGTAGGCAAAGAAGTTTCAGAAAGCTTAAAGTCACAGGGAGGTGGTTGAGTCACCTTCCCTGGAGGTGTTTAAGGCACCTTCCCTGGAGGTGTTTAAGGCACGGGTGGATGAGGTGCTGAGGGGCACGGTTTAGTGTTTGATAGGAATGGTTGGACTCGATGATCTGGTGCGTCTCTTCCAACCTGGTGATTCTATGAAAGCTTCACCTGTGGCTGAAGCATAATTCACATCCTACATAAACATGGCCAATAGTGTAGCTTGATCTCAAGTGGGAAAAGGGGATGTGATGCTGATAAGAGTGGTGGGCTGTTTTTACAGTCTGGATGAGATATCATTTTCCTGGTTGTGGTTTGAGCAGAGAACCAAGCGTTCCAAGTCTGAAAATGACCAACATGTCCACCATAGCAGCGTAATCCTTGCTCACGTGGTTTGTGAGCCTGTGGTGCTCTGTTGGCACCGTCTATCACAACCTATTGCTGTGGTTTTGCTTTGACTTTCTTCCAGGCTGTGACTGCTTAAATTAGCCCACTTACAGCCGCAGAAAATGGTTTGTTCCCAGCCAGATCAAGGCCACCAAGGGTAGGGACGGTCCGCATGGGCTCCTGGATGCTGGGCAGAGGGGGTGGCTGGGCAGGCAGTGCCCATCCCCGCTATGTCACAGTGCCAGTGCCCGTGCCGCCTGTGTCACAATGCCCCAGGCAGGGTACCAGGGGCAGCGTCCCCTGTCCCTCTGTCAGTCTGCCCAGCCTCACCATCAGGGCAGCTGGGCTGGGGAAAGCTCCAAGACATCCATGAGGATGCCCTTACGGAGCCCGTGGAATTACATGTAGAGAGATAGAGGAGGAAAGCTGAAGGCCGGACACAGCTGCTGGAGGTTCTCCAGTGTAAGCCCAGGCCCTGGTGGGGCCACGTTCGAGGCTCAGCTGATGGAGTGAAATGCTGTCCCAGACATTGGAGAGCAGATGCCAGCTCCTCAGGAGATGAGAAGAGCCACCAAGCCCTGGAGGTGCTGGAGGCTACGAGGTCTTTTCAGGTGGATAGGAGTGGTAAGACAAGGGAATTCCTTCTTGAGGAGCACTGGAGTGCTCCCTTTCTTTTTCTCTTGCAGACCGAAGGTCAGTACCAGTAAGACGCTAGGGGTTCCAGTGCTTTGGAGCACCCACTGGTGCCCTACAGGAAAGGAGAAGGGTTCTTGCCCCGAAGGGCCATCAGACTGGGAGCAGCTCGCCGCTCTTGGAAGCCCCTGAGATGGCTTCAGGTTGAGGGAGAAGAGAGGTCAGGCATCTTCTGGGAGGCATGAGCAGCTTGTGGGAGGAGGAGTCAGGTCTTGCTCACATGCTCAGGGAACAGCCGATCGCCAGCTTTGGGGTCAGGAAGGAATTTTCCCCTGGGGCAGATTGGCACTGGTCCCCAGGGGTTTTTTGCCTTCCTCTGCAGCATCGAGTAGGACCACTAATCAGGATTTCTTTAGCCCACTTTGGCTAGGTTACTGCCTGCTGCTCCTGCCCCACGAAGATGGCTTCTCCTGCCCTACAGCTGCAGGGAGGAAGGCTTTTTTTCCCCCAGGGTGGATTGGCAAGTGTCCCTGGGGGTTTTTTTACCTTCCTCCGCAGCAGTCAGCACTGCCCCTTGCCAGGTCTTCAACTCTAGGTTCAACAGTCCCGGTTCCTTCAGCTGCTCCTCATAAGACTTGAGCTTTATATACTTTACTAGTTTTGTTGGTGTTCCCTGGACACAGTCCAGCAGCTCAATACCTTGTAGTAAGAGGCCCCAGACTCGACACAGGATTTGAGGTTTGGCCTCATTGGCACCAAATACAGGGGCACAATCGCTTCCTTTCTCCTGCTGGCCACACCACGCTTGATCCAAGCCAGTTTGCTGTTAGTTTTCTTAGCCTCCTGGGCATACTTTTTCTTGCTTTCAAATTCAGCCTGACTTTCTGAGCTTAAACAAGTTCCTTGTGGGTCTTTTTCTGTCTGTCATTTCTGCTTCTGGGCTATAAGGCCAGGCACCTGCCAGGCATCTCCCGGCTCTGCTGGTGAGTCTTTATCTTCTTCACCTGCCCTCTTGTTCTCAGCACTGTCTCCAATTCAATATTCTATCAGAGAATGGGCAGTCCCTGCTCCAAGTGCTGGCAGGGAGGACAACAGAATCAAACCTTTTCCTTCCTGCCTGGCTACTCCACCACTTTGGCAAGATGTCTTTGTCCAGGGACTATGAACAAACAGTTTCATCATTTGTCCCCTGCAGATAGACACAGACCCTCTTCTTACTGGGACCTTCTCAGATTATGTGGAGGAGACAGGTGGAAAGCATTCCCATACAGGGCACTGTTAATTATTTGGGTCAGCTGAGGTTAATGAAAATGTTTACCCTGAGACAGGTGGTGCAGCTGCTGAGAGCCATTTTGGGCACATTTCCAGTGAGCCCTCTGGTGGGATAACAAGCAGAGAGCAAAAAAGTTTGACCCTTTTGCTCCTTAGACAGAGCAGGAAAGCAGATGATGCTTGAAAAGAGTCTTGGGAGGATACGGGAAACATCTGAAGAGGAACATCTGCCTTGCTTTCTCCACTGGACAAACTGGGAAACAGAGCAGGTGGAAAACGTGATGAAGGAACTGCAACAAGTTCTCTGGCTGCATTCAAGATAGCTGAGTCTTAATGCGTTTTTACATTGTTCATTTGTATGCCCCTGATGCTATGATGGGTTCTATTTATCAAGTTCCTTTGACTGTCTTCTCTGGACTTTGACCATCAGTTCATCTCCTTTCACCTGCTTGGAGTTGCCTCCATTCTTTAGGAGCAGTTTGCCAGAGGAATGTGTTCTGTAGAGATTTGTCACTTCTCCCTGTTGGCACACACACCCCTCGGAAGGTGAGCTGTAGTGTGTGGTTCTGCTCTGTCGCTGTATCTTTAATCTACGTGAGGCTTCTTGGTACAAAACAATCTCCGAGAGGGTTAAGCTTGGCCTGCTCTGTGCTACCCTGGTCTCTGTTTGGTCTCTTAGGGCATGTACCTAGCAAGAGGGTAAGGGTTTTGTAATGGGTGTAGGTGGACTTGCAGGTGTGCTGGGAGCTGGGCAGCCCAGAGCAGGGAACGTCTTTTTTCCCAGTTGCAGGACAGGAATGTGTCCACAGAGTCAGATCAGTCGAGCAGGGTGCCAAGGGACACAAAGCAAGGAATGAGTGGTGGGATTCCAACAGTCATGTGAAGCTAAAGGACAGGCTGCATTCCATAAGGGCTCGTTAGATTTGGTGCAGACTGAAAATGCTTGCTCTGTCAATGCGGTCTGAGTCAATACCGCTGTGAAGGTACAGAACAATATCTGATCTACCAGTTTCTTTCAGATCCAGAATGACTTTGTGTTGTACCAGCTCTGGCAGTGCTGCTTCCTTGGCACAATTTTGTTCCATAGGTATCTTCTTACCCCTGCGTGCCACCCTCGGAGCCCTTCAAGCTCTAACTTTGCTTGCATGGCACTAAAAATGTTCTGAGAGGCACTTTTTGTTTGTTGGTTTGGTTTTATCAACTATGTATGGAAATTATCTCTGATATATTCCTACCTACCTGCCTTTACCAAAGTCCCAGCTCAGCAAACTCGGTTTCTCTCCATAGTCTGAAAAACTTTAGTGCAATGAGTGTATTTCCTACTAAAGAAAGAAGTAACTTGCTCAGTGGGGATTAGCCCTAAGAACTGGACCTTTCCAGTCTGCTTCCTGGGCCTGTGACAGGTACAGTTCCATCCCAACTCTGAGGCTGCTTTATCCTCTCTCACCACACTCTTGGATACAGTGGGGAGTCTCCTCTAAAGGAGGGGAGGTTTGGGCTCTCTGCCTGGGGACTTGCTGGTGCAGCTGGCAAGTCTGAGCAGCCTTGAGCAGCTCACAAGCTGAGTGCAAGCTTGAAAGCCCAGAGGGTGTTCAGTGACGGATGAAAATATTATGGAATAGGAGCTGGAAGTTATTTCCTTATTTTCTGACCTATTGTTAGTGCAGTTGGAGGGGAAGTGGCAAGCTCCACTGTTCTGATCTTTGCCTGTAACAAGCTCTCCAGCACCCCTGCAAGGACTTTTATTTTAGCTTGATGGGTTTTAGAATTTAATTTTCACTGCTTCTCCTCACTACATAGAATGATACTTGGCTGAATCTCTCTTGTAAGTTTTCCAGCTGGGTATCTGAGACATGAAGAAAATAAAGGACTCATCAATATTCTTTTGAATATTCTATTTGTATTCCTGGAGCTGGGCTTCAAAGCTCTTCCACTTACTTTCCAATCATTTCTGGAAGATGGTGGGTTTTTTTTTTTTGTTAGCAACAGACTTTGGCCAGTGTAAAATTCCCACTTGCATCCCTGTGGTGGCCAGTTTGCTGCGCTGGATCTGTAGTTTTTGTTATCAAAAAAGCCAGGAGCAAGTTGTTTGCATCTTACTGTTTGCAGTACAAGTGACGGGATCGGTTTTGCAGAGTGTGGTGAGCAGTCAGTGTTGGCACAAAATGGACCGGAGGTGAGGGCTGATACCCCTGATTTCAGTGGTTTTAGGGGAGATTTTCTTACTGGGTTGTACTCTGCAGGGTGGGGGCCAGCGCAGGTGACACTAAGCTTGCTCTCCCGTCACCCTGACCATCTGGAAAGTAGGGAATACAGTTGGGATACAGGGATGAGGAACCCCACCGTGGGCTAGAAACAGCATGAACAGCGCCTGGTTACTGCTCCTTTGCCTTTGGAAAAAGTTGACCCACCCAAAGACTGTGGGCACCAGGATGGAGAGGGGTGTCTGTGGCAGCCCTGTCCCTGCAGAGAGACTTAGGTCTGTCCCTGGCTGTCCTGTCTCACCGATGAGCCTGAGCCTGTCCTGCTGTGCCCACGGTTGTCCTGCCCACCTCCTGCTGAGCCTCACCTGCTTCATGGATCCCAGCTGCTTTTGAATGAGATGTGGTTCTGGGGCTCACAGAATGCTCTGGTTAGGAGGAGGCCGTGCGAGTTCCTATCAAGCCCTGGCATGGGGTCGCCACCAGCTGTGCCCCCAGCTGTGCTGGGAGAGGGCAAGGCAGGGCTTTCCCTCAGTGCGCACTGAGCTTGGGCCAAAGTCCACCTTCCTGGTGCTACCTTTGAGCTGTTAAAAGCCAAAGCAGAGAGAAGCACAACTACAGATTGGGCAGAGAGTAAACTGAGAGCAGTCCTGAAAAGAAAGAATTGAGGGTGCTGAGGGATGAGAAACTCAATGTGAGCCCGCAATGTGCACTTGCAGCCCAGAAACCAGCAGTGTCCTAGGCTGCATCCAAAGCAGTGGGACCAGCAGATGTGGGAGAGGATTCTGCCCCTTTGGTGAGACCCCACCTGGAGCCCTGCATCCAGTTCTGGAGGCTGAGAGATGTGGGGTTGCTCAGCCTGGAGAAGAGAAGGCTGTGGGGAGACCTTAGAGCAACTTCCAGTACTGAAAGGGGCTCCAGGAAAGCTGGGGAGGGGCTCTGGATCAGGGAGTGCAGGGATAGGACAGGGAGAGGATAGTTTTAAGGTGAGAGAGGGAAGATCTAGGTGACATCTTAGGAAGAAATTGTTTCCTGTGAGGGTGGGGAGGCCCTGGCCCAGGTTGCCCAAAGCAGAGGTGGCTGCCCCATCCCTTGGGGGGGGTTCCAGGCCAGGTTGGATGGGGCTTGGAGCAACCTGATCCAGTGGGAGGTGTCCCTGCCCATGGCAGGGGTTGGAACTGGATGGTCTTTAGGGTCCCTTCCAACCCAAGCCATTCTATGATCCTTTCAACGGCAGGACCAGGGCCTGCTGTCCATATTAACATGTTTGTATAATGGCTGTTTGAAGCTTTGAAATATTTGCTGGCCAGGTTTGAATCATGCTTCTAGTCCTCTAATGTAGCTGTCTAGGCCTTTATAGCAGCCATTGGGTGACATAACATGTCCGTTCTCACCCTTTTCCAGGCAGGTGAGGCAAGAAGCAGTGCTGAGAACAAAGGCCACTGAGCAAATTGTTAAGACTCTCCCATTTGCCTGTCAAATAGACAGGATGAACCCGAAAGCGGTGATAAAACTGCGACTGCATTGGCGTTGAGGAGATGTGGTGGGATACGCTACAGGACGGGCCATTAGGGCTTGGCTGAAGCAATGCTAATCCTGGCCTGAAAAGTATGCAGCCCAGTTACTGCAGCTCTACCACTGAAGTGATGGGGAACTTGGGAATGTGACTGGTGAGCAGCTTCGTAGTGGAAGCTGGTACAAGACCCCTGGGATGGTACAGGAGGAGAATGTGCCGGCTGGGAAATGTCCAAATACAGCATGAACTGAGTGGAAGCCTGTGCTTAAATGTGACAGGTGCATGAGAACTGACACATTCTCAAAGAGGCTGTATTTGCGTTATACAAAGCCCAAGGAATAGATTATAGATGTGCTGTTTTAGTCTTAGAGCTTCTAGGTGGCTGGAAACACCTTTTGTTCCAGGTAGTGGAGGAGGCAGCCTCTTGGGTTTTGATTATTGAGGGAGAGTAGACAAAAAGGGAGAATTGGGAAGAGCTGTGGGTGAAATAGCAGGTCTTGGAGGTGGGAGGTGATCTGGGAGGAGCTGCTGAGAGTGACAGAGAAGGATGAGAACATTAGGATGAGGCTGGGGATGGCAAGGTGTACCTGATGTGTATGGAGTTGGAGCCACTAATCAAGCATTTGTATCTCCTGTCTCATAGGCAGTTGACAATTATCATCTCCATCCCTTTGTACTGGAGGTCGGTGAGAGCTTTAGCAGCTTTGTACTGCTCCTCGTTGTCAGTTAACGGAAGGACTTGCTGTGGATCTGAACATCCAAATCCTGCTGATGAAATGTGTAAGATATCAGCACTGCTGGACTGTAGGATAGTTTTTCTTCTTGGCTTTTAATTTTTTAGGAATCCATGAGCTGGGGGCATTAGTAAGTTGGCAAAGTCAAGATCTCGAAAGTCGGGCACTGTCATTACATCCTGAATTCGCCTCTGTGGGATGTGATTCATTTTAATGAACTGTTCATGTGCAAGAGTTAACCGGCACCTGCTTTTCTGGCCTCCTCGTGCTCCTGGCAGCATCGCCCCTGCAGGTGTTGGGTGATCATCTCTTTTCTTTGTGGCTGGGTAACAGCAAGTTGCATGGGTGATTAACTGTGATTCAAGGCACCTTTCCTTGACAGGCAACTATTTCAGCATGTGCTAAAATGTGTTTGGGAATCATGTCCCAAGGCATAGAAGCCTCAGAGGGTGCAAGTAACTTAACATTCTCCATGGTGACCAAAGTAGATGATACAAATTACAGCTGTTCAAGAGATGATTGAAAAGCCCCTGTTGCAACAGCACACGTAATGTAAGCCTGCCCGGCGCATGGGTTAGAGCCCTTTCCAGAAGTGCTGATGATCTTTCTTAATCAGCAGCTAATTTCTTGTTACACAATGATCCTGCTGCACGGGGTTTTTTAGTTGGGAATGATCTCTTGGAAGACTTTGATGGTGTGTTTAGTGTCCTGTATGGATGTGTTTAGTATCTCATATAGAATAGGGTGAGATAGTTTGCAGCGTAACATCAATTGTTCCTGAGGTGCTAAAGGGAATCCCTTGCCAGTTATAGATTGCAGGCAGCAATCGGATCCTGCTTGTTGTATTTCTGATGAAGGAAGTTGCAGTGTCTTGGAAGGAAAACTGTCTGACTGACATATTTTGCTCCAGCAGCCAGTGTAATAAGTTATTTCTGTGCAAAAACTGAGATGTAATTATTCCTAATGGTGTCATGTTGACTTGCTCTTGTAGTGCTAGGCAGAAAGGTAGTTTCTGTAAATAAAGGAAACTAAACCCAATTAATAATGAAAAGGATGGCTTCTGCAGGTGTATGCCTGAATGAAGGGAGTGGAGAGATGTGTGGGAACACTTATTGCAATCAGAACAACAAATTTTCCAGCAAGTTATTTCCGATCCTTTCTGTCCATTCCTCACCAGCATTCATAGAAGGAGATACTATTTGGGAGAACTTCTGTGAGAAAAGAAGCGTATGAATATTAATGAGAATTACAAGAAATGGCATGCAACTCTGTGCAAAATCTGTATGAGAAGCCTCTGGGTGCCCATCATGTGCTCTTGGCAGATTTTGCACAGTTTTGCAGCATCTCTGGTAGCAAATGTGGGTGCAAATGTAGCATTAAGTGTCTGATCAAGCCCCACGGGCAATGAATAGCCGATAGTCACACTAAATGAACTCTAGTGAAGTCCTTGGTTTAGATCTCTTGCCTACAACATTAAGTTCAGAAACAAACGTAAACGTATTTTACTGATCTGTTAGAGCAGGGAGTGGAGAAAACACCTTCTGACCTCAATGAGGTCAGCTTTTCACCTTAGGCTCTTCAAGCACAAGTTGAGAACTGAATTTGTGAGCAAAATAGAGCTGAATTTATTAGGTTAAACCTGTGACTGAGCAACTGTGCAAAGTCTCATATTGGGGCCTGGGACTGCTGCTTTCGAGTAGCAAATGAACCAACAACAAAGAGGGTGAAGCTGCAGCTCTCTGAATGGAGAGAGAGATGTATCAATATAAGTAGAAAATCAGCTGTTTGGAATTCAGGATTGTGTTGTTGTTTTGTTTGAATACACATCGAGATGGTCTGAGACGAAGAGGTTGTGATTTCTGTTTCCTCCCCCTCCATCTCCCAGGTAGGCAGCGTGTGATAATCCTGATGCTGGCTGAGGTGCTGTTAGTGCATCTGTTATTAATCTGGGTGCTACCAATACCTTTGCTATAAGTTTTCGGTTTGTTTATGGTTACTTCTGTGCTTCTACCTAAATCTGAATTAGGCATGAATTTTTAGTGAGATCTCTGCTTAACCAGCCTGGGCTGCTCTCTTGCTTTGGATCAGTGCAAATAATTTCTGAAGTTTGTTGGAAGAGTTAGGGGCTGGTGGTGCAGGTTTGCTTGGTTTTGTTCCTTTTGGTTTTGTGACTTTTTTTTTCCTCTTGTTGTATGTTTTACAAGGTGTTTGCCCTTGACCTCTTGTTCATATTTAAACACAAAGTGTTTGAAACAGTTTCATTTTATTTTGAAGGAGTGCTAATAGCCTATGCACGTTCCTGTTTCTGCTGCTTTATCGTGTTCTTGTATTCCCGGAACCTGCAGGCTCCAAATTTGCTGCCTACAGATACGGTGTAGCTTCTGGTTGAACAGGGTTGCATCTAAAGCACCTCTCAAAAGAATAATAACCTCCCCACTCTAACCAGACTGTGACAAGTCAAAAGTTGATATAATGGAGTCTAAGGTCACGGGGACATTTGGAAATATTTTCTTGGTTCTGAAAGCTGTGGTCCATGGGTCCTTCTCTCCATAGTGCCTTGGGAAATAATAGCAGGAACAGGGACAATCATGTTAAAGGTGGTTAGGGTGCTGCCACCTTTTGGTACAAAATTAGGGAGAGCTGTTGCCAACACTGACTTGGAGAAAAAAAGCCTTTTCAATACCTAAACAGCAGTGAAAAGGGATTACGTGAGCGTGCACTGCTTGACAAGAATGTTATCCCATGTAGCTGCTTTTCTTTCTGCCTCCTTTGTGCAGTCCTTCCTTTTGTCGGTTCTTGATTTGTCTGTAGTTTCCACTAGCAGCTTTCATACCATTATTTATCATGTTTGTATCTATGAGGAATGCAACATGAAACCCCTCGCAGTGTCCCGCAGCCTTGAGAAAGGATGCTCCGATGCTCCTTTTAGAAGGAGCAGTGGCTTAAATCAAAGACATGTAGCAGCTGAAGAGCTGGTAGAAAATTGCTTGACATGGAAAAATGGCTTGTGTCTACGTGTTGCTTGTCTCCTGGCACTCTGGAGCAAGGTTGTGGATAGAGCTGGTTCATCAGTCTCACTAAGAGCCACTACACAGCTGGGCTTGAAATGCTGTCTCCCTCCATCTAGCACTCAGGGGCAGAGATAGTGATAAAGGGAACAGTCATGTTCACGTGCAGTTTTACTGCCTGCGACTCTGTGTTTAAATGCTACTGATGAAAATCTTGAGTGGTTTCACTCATTGGAGAAGGCAGGTGCTGTATAGGCAGCTCGTAGGTGAGTTTTTCCGTGTGGGCATTTGCACAGTTGAAAGAACTTGGGGCCAAAAGAGAAATCACTTTGTTTAAGAAGTAGGTTTCTTGGAGGAGATAAGAGATGCCACCTAGAAATGCTTGGATGTCGCTTCCCAGACTTTGGGATGGGAGGTTGGCACGCACATATCTGTAGGGATGTCTAATCCCTCGTTATTGGCTCTTGTATGAATGGGGTCAGTACTTCAACTGGGAAATGGCTGATGCCCCTGCAGCACCTGACACTGACTTGTGTTGGGGTTAACCCCTCACTGGAGAGTGCACTGCCAGGTCTCAGGGTGCACTGGGTTACTGGGACTCCGTGGATGGGAGGTGCAGGGAGCAGCCGGCTGCGGGTGCCTGAAGTTTTTAATGACCATCTTCAGGCTTGGTAGTGGCAGTAATATTTTATTAAGTGAGAAAGCTTCCCATTTCATTACTCTGTATGCTCCAGCTTGGAGTTAAACAGTACTATAATTTTACTTTACGATATGTTCAAGACCTTCTTTTGCCACTTGGAGAGGTACTTTCTCAGAGGAGTGAGTTTCTTGACTCTAAAGACAGTGTTTGCATGAACAAAGATGCAGAATCTCGTCTGACCTCTGTATTGTACGTGCAGCACGTAAGCCGTCAGATGGGGGCTGTAATTATTATTTCTGTACATGTTAGGAAGTTACTGTGCTTGCTTCTGTTCCAGGCTAAGAGTATTGATAGTGAATAACTGAGAGGATGCTGCAAAGGAAACTCAGTTGATATGCCAAACACAAGATGTCAAGGTCTGACATTCTTCATCACTTATGAGACGGCATCTAATAACTCAGAAGTGAATGTGAATGTCATATCACTCCTAAAACATTATGCATTCTCTGTCAACCAGAATAATGAATGATAACAAAAGTTACAGCACACAAATCACCAAGAAAACAAAAGTGAAGCATGAAATTAAATTAAAGAAATAAGTCGGAAAAAATGAGAATGCTACTGTAGCTTGCTTTATTAATACTGCTCATCTGGAAGGATCTCCAAGCTCAATGGGTACAATGGATGCTTGCTGGCTCCCGACAAATCTGACCACACAGAAATAAATATTCATGCGTCGTTGTGCGCACACAACAGTTTTTTCCCAATTCATTGTGGACTTGCAATGAGGCAGACATAGTATTCTGGTAAAAAAAAAGAAATGCTTTCTGAAGGTTTCTTTACAGTTGCCAGCACCGGAAAATTACTGTTGGCAGCCACAGCATTTGTAATCACATGGCTCCAGGAGCTGAATCCTGTAATACCTCCCTTTGAGTGACCAAATGGAGGATGTTTCCTTTTCTCAGCATCCTACAGCTTTTCTCTAAGTGTAGATGAAGAAGAGAACATCATTGCTTCTTTCTCTCTTTATATATTCTGTAGCGAATTTTCTTTAAACATTTTTGTCTCTGCAGTGCCTTAAACACATCAAGTCTATTCTGTGCCTGAAGTGTTTGTGCTATCATTTTCACCCTTCCTTTTTCTGTCCGTTCCTAGTTTCCTTTGGAGATTTGGGTAGGAGAGGCAGTTGCTGTTGCTATTTGTCACATTTGTGTTGTTTTTACTCAAATGATTAGTTGTTGAGTTTTTTTTCCCCACTGGTAAATTTGAAAAAATGTTGCTTTGCAAAATGACTTGATAAAGCACATCAAAAAGAGAATTGTTCTTTGGAAACTTAGATTACAGAAAATGTTTGGTCTATTCCCCTTCCCATACTCGGTGAGCTCTGCTCCTTTTTAAAAGCTGAGTAGTAGTTATGAAAAAGTATGTTTTTTAAATCACAGAAAGGCAAATTTGGAGACTGCACCGAGGCATCATAAGCCCATCTCCAGCTGATGTCTTGTGGGATTCTGGTACTTAACTGCAGGTTGCCTGTATAAACCTCTTCCCTTGCCATGCATTTTAACATTAATGTTTCTTTCAGGACAGGAGTAACCGGGCTAAGCTGGCTTTTGGGACAGAGGAAGGTGATCGTTACCCATGTTTCAGCAAAAACCATCTAATGCTTCACACTGACCATATGCTGCTGAAGCCTTGCTCCTCAGGGTCCTTTATTTAGAAGAACAACTCCTGGGCAGATCGCCTCATAAAGTGTGAACAAAGCAGTTATCTTAGGTCAGCACTCCCTGCAGTGGCCGTTACTGTGTTTTCATATGTGCTTGTGTAACGCAGTTACCATCCAGACAATGAGGCAGAGACTGGGAAGGGCACGACTGTCCCCGGGTGGGTTTTAGAGCAGATCCCAGGCTGAGCGGCAGTTCAGCCGCGCGTGGTAGATTTGCTGGTGGGGTGTGACTGCGGTGAATTGTGCAAGCGTGACTTGGCTTGCAGCTCCTCCCTGATGCTGTCACGTCACAGCAAATAGCAGGAAAACTTCACAGGGCGTAAACAAACCTGGGTCTTGGACTAGATTCTCCAATAACATTTGCTTCCAGTTCTGGAGGTTACCTTTAATGGGGGCAATGCACACCTGCCTTTAGCTGGTAAACTTCTCCCCGCCGATGCTCTTCTCACCTTTCTGTGTCTGTCAGTACCAGAAGACATTTCTTTCTGTGCTGTTTTTGCCTTGTGGTGCCCTCCTGGCACCATACTCGTGGCCTCCTCTGGACTCCTTCCTCTTCAGAGGTCTCCAGAACTCCAGATGAGGATTCATCTGAGCAGAGCAGTGGAATACTCCCCGTGACCTGCTGGTCTCTCTTCTGATGCGTCCCAGGATACAGCTGGCTAACTCTTATCATGTAGGATTTGAACGTAATTTGCGTAGAACATCATTAGTTTGTCATCTGTTAGTTTCTTATCTGTTTCTCTTCTGTGAGATAAGACCACCAGTGATTAATACCAGTGCATCTGGAAGCCTTGCGTCCTGTCTCCACTTCACTCATTTTCCTCCTGCTATTTTAGTCTCTCTTCAGATTTTTACTCAATGGGTTGGTCGCAGGCAATAGGCACAATTAGTGCCAAGGTTTCACGCGGTGACCTGGTGAGTCACAGGGCTTCACGCTGTCCTCTTGCTTTGAGAACACATTATCAACAAAAATACCTGCAGGGGGAGATTTGCCACCTCTGCCCCTGAAGTGGCCAGAACTAATCTAATGCTGATGCACACAAACCTTGGTGCGCACGGCACTGAATTCGTGGCAAGGGGCATTTTGTTTTTGCTCAAGAGCTAGTGTGTTTGAAGAGCTGTGCTGATACAAATTCACAGCATGGATTATGACTTTAATAAACCAACATAATTTTTCCAGAAGAAGCCCTGCCAAGGTATCTTGACCTTGTTCCTTCTCCTTACCCCACACAGGGAGTGTATTCAGAATTCCCTGTTTATACCTGCTGATAACGTGCTATAACTAATGAACAAACCTTCTAGCTACCCATAGGGAAACTGAGGCACGCAGAAGTGGTGTGGCTTGCTTGGGGTTATTCCATGACAAAAACACAGCTCCCACGGGCTGAATGTACCCTGGGGCAGTGCTCCAGCTCTCTCGTACACGGTGTTTCACAAATAGCTGGAGCGCACTTGCAACATACTGGCTGTTAGAGCATGCTCAAGGACAGCCCTGAAGGGCTAGTAAAACTCAGTATCTACCATATGTCTGTATTCTGATTTTTGGAGGAGAATTTGATGGCTGGACTGGCAGCCCTGCAAGCTGAAGTGTATCTGGTACGTTGCCCTGCAACATGCCTCATGCTCCTTAATGAAGAAAATGCTTACAAAGCTTAATTTCAGTGCTGTTACACTGCTTGCTTTTCTGCTGAAGCTAATATAAAAGAGCCAACTGCCTTTTTAATTTTATTTTTGAGGCCCAGAAGGAGGAAGGCGATTGCAGATAAGCAGATGTGTCTAGTTAGTGCTCGTCATTTGTCTTGGTGAGAGCCCTGTGATTCCTGATGTTTCACAGGTCCTGGAGGGAAGGCAACTGTACAAACCCTTCAGTTCATTAAAGAGAGGCCACGACAGTAGAAACTCTGATGCCTGTCAAGGCTGGTTTTTATGTGAGTCTCCACCCTATTCGCTCTTGTCTCCCTCCTGACACCTCTACTGCTGTCCTTCACCCTGTAGCTATTAGCAAACCAATTATTAGCACTGCTTTTGAGTGAGGTTTAGGTGGTCAGCTGCTGAATTAAGAAGGATAACAGGGTGTTCAAGCTTTTTCTCTGAGTGCTAGTCTTGGCCCCTTTCCTCAGCCCTATATGTGATTTTTGGGAGACTGAAGAGATAATTACTTACCCACAAAACACCTACTGCTTTGTCAAACTCAGCTAAAATTTAGCCAACGGTTGCAAGAAATCTTGGGGAAATTGGTCTGGGAGGACCAACATAGGCAGTGCAGCTAAATAAATCCATTTTTCTCTGGAAAGTGGGCTAAAAGTGTCTCAGAAAGATGCTGAGAGCTCATCAGTGCAAAGTCTGCATTCCTGGACAGCAATTAAATATTCTTTCTTGGAAACATCTGAAGGGAATTTCATGGTGTACCTTGGCAAAGGCTGAGTTGACAAAGTCTCTCTGGGTGGAGTATCATGGATTTAGGGACATCCTATTGACACTGGGTGTGTTTTCTTTCTGTTCCCGTCTCCTAGTCTACAGTTCCTCCTCTGATTTGCACACTTGCAAGTGTGCACACTTTTTTTAACATTAAGTATCAAGCTGGACTCATGAAATATTTTTTTTGACTCAACAGGTTTTAAGTAAAATGGGTGCTGAGTGCTCTTCTTCCCTTGGCTGCTAGATGAAGCATTCGGAACTAATCAGAAAGTAGCTTTGAAAATTAAAGACCTCAAAATCTCTTTTAAAGGATAAAGTGGGAAATATTAAATTGGTTACCCCAGGGAAAAATTAAAAGCTACCATGAGGTCATTCCCAACTGTAAAGGGTGAAGAAATCTGTGAAATCTTCTCAGCCAAGAGGGACAACTGTGTCCTGGTGTGCATCCGGAACGGCGCTGCCAGCTGGTAAAGGGAGATGGTTATCCTGCTCTATTCCACACTGGTGTGGCCCCACCTTGGGCCCTGTGTGCAATTTTGGGTTCCAAATGATAAAAAAAAAAAAAAGAAAAAAAAAAATCTAAAGCTACTGGAGTGCGTCCAGATGAGGCCACAAAGTTGGTGAAGGGTCGGTCTACGGCTTCCTCGCAAGGGAAGGAGGAGGAGCTTGATGGTCCTTTCGGTCCCTTCCAACTCAGGACATTCTGTGATTCTATGATCACGCTAAACCCACCCTTGAACTGAGCTGGAGAGCTGTGTACCAGTGTAAAACTGTGTGAGTTGAGGACTGCAGCCTCGGGAGAGTTTTGCTAAAGCTTAGCACAGAAGGGTTAAGCTTTCTGTGCTTGGACTCAAGCCTGGAAATTACATCCCAGCTATATGGATGGCCACCAAAGGGACATACATCTAATAATTCTGTGCCATAAAAGGATAAGCATGTTCTGATAGAGGCTTTCTGTGTTCTCTAGTGCAGAGCTTTGCTTGCAAATTTGCTCTCAGATGGTGCAACAGCAGGCAAAATGGGATTAAAATTAAAATAAGACAAAACTTAATTTTAACAAATTAAAACCCAAAAAGGACAGTGTCAGCTTTGTGGGCAAATCTAGTACAGAACACTGTACCCACATGATCTTGCTGGACACTGGCCTTTTCAATAGCACTTGTTGAGGATCTTATGCCTGATTTCTGTGATTACAGCAGCCGGCACTCGTGCGAGGTTGTTATTGAGTGTCTACCAGGGCTGTGCCCAGGGACACGCAAATCCCCTATGTTTCTGTCAGCTCTTGGAGTTGCTAAAAAAAATCAAGACACTCCAAAATGAGAAGGTGTTATCTTTGGAAATGTGGCTCTGGAACATCAACCCTGGGAATACAAATCTGGGATGATGAAAGGTGCCTGAAGGTTCATGCAGGATGTTATGAAGAGATGGTCTCCGTTGCTTTTTTCCACCCTCCACAGAAGTGTCCTCTGTGTTTTTTCCTGAGTGCTGACCTTGGCAGGAGGCAGGATCCCAACCCTGAACAGGCATCAGGCAGGGGTCTGGTGTAGGGGGTACTTGCCATGTTTCTGTCTCGCCTGTTCACAGTTCTGAGAATGCGAGTATAATTGGGAGGATATATTTTTAATTGTGTTTTTTTTTCTGAAGCCCTTGGATATAAGCAAATTAACTTTGATCTCTGGCTGCTAAATGAAAGGCTTTTGTCTGGATCAGGTGGAAAAAATTCCCTTAAATAACTAGGATAAAGAAAACCACAAGGTTGATGAGGGCTAATAATACTTCAGTGGGATAGAAACAATAAACCCTCAGTGCAAGCTTAGGGTAAGGAGAACTTTCTGATTGTTGTGGTGTGCGCTGGCTCACCATGTGAGACCGAGCCTCGGTGCAAGAGTTAAATGGCAATTGCAAAACCAGTTACTGGTGATAATTATTTGAGTATGAGCCATATTTCTGCTTTGCTATGAGAAAATGTAAAGCAATGTCAGAACTTGTTTATTATGGACAGGTCCGTTTTGCCGTCCTGGTACTATGCATGGTGGTGAATGGTTGTATCCTCACATCCCTGGGCTGCTTGTTCACCTGTGTCATCAGCTCTTCCTCTTCCTTGGCTGCTTTAGTTCTTGTTTTTTCTACTTGCTTGTATCAGTATTCACAAATCGGTTCAGCAAAGTGCGTGTGTTGATGTCACTGCTGTCTAATTAATGCTCCTGGTTGCTAGAAGGTAGATGGAACTGAGGCAAATGTGTTGGCTCATGCTGAGTATGCAGCTTGGTTTAAGGAGTACTTAGAGGATGAGTATGTGCTTGCATATAAGATTTCTAAGTAGATGGATGGTGTAGATGAGGACATGAAAAAGGGTATTGAAGGACGTGGATCTGTTGGAGTGAGTCCAGAGGAGGACAGCGAGATGATCTGAGGGCTGGAGCACCTCCTGTACAAGGACACACTGAGAGAGTATGGGGTTGTTCAGCCTGGAGAAGAAAAGGCTCCAGGGAGACCTCAGACCAGCTTCCAGTCCTGAAAGGGGCTCCAGGAAAGTTGCGGAGGGGCTCTGGATCAGGGAGGGCAGGGATAGGATGAGGGGAATGGTTCTCAGCTGAAAGAGGGAAGATTGAGGTGAGATCTTAGGGAGAAATATTTTGCTGTGAGGGTGGGGAGGCCCTGGCCCAGGGTGCCCAGAGCAGTGGTAGCTGCCCCATCCCTGGAGGGGTTCCAGGCCAGCTTGGATGGGGCTTGGAGCAACCAGATCCAGTGGGAGGTGTCCCTGCCCATGGCAGGGCTGGAACTGGATGGGCTTTAATGTCCCTTCCACCTGAAACTGTTCTGTGGTTCTATGAAAAATCAAGTTCCTTTCTGAGTTACTTGAGAAAGTACAATTTCAATGGGCAGTCTTGCAAGAGCTGAATATTTTTAAGGACTTCTAGAAGTATTTCAAGAAGTGACTCCTTAAGAGCTATTTCATTTTTCAGCATGTCTGGATGTAAGCAAAGCCCTGTTCTCACTAGCATGCTGCCGCTGTCTTCCCAACTAGAATTAAATGAGACGAGCCTGATATGAGATGGAAATGCGTACCAGGGAAATAGTCATAAGACAGTGGCCATGGAGGAATATTTAAAGATGTCGGATGAAATTTGTCTTTAATGATATTTTCTTTAGCCTTGGTTTTACTTGACCAAACTTAAGAGTTTCTTTCTACCCTCCTTAACTTTTTTTTTTTTTTTTAATCAGGAAAACACTTGTTATTAACAAAGAAAGGTGCTCCATGATGGGAGATGGTCTCACTTACTGACTATACATTAGCTACACAGAAAAAAAAAATGTTTTAAGGCAAAGGATACTTTGTTGTACTTGAGAAATGCCTGCTTAGTGATTTCACTTAGTATGCTACTACACAGCAATTTCTGTGAAACAGCAGTGAGGGCATGTTTGTGAAAGTCTTGGCTCCTATCCAGATCTGCCAATGAGCATGAGATCAGTGGAACAAGAGATGTTATTTTTCCCAGGATGGTGTGCTCTCCCCTGCTAGCAGGTATGAGGTTCAGTTCACATCCATTTATTTAAGGTACTTATGTTACACTAGTAGGGGAGGAAAGTTGTTTTCAGGACAGAAAGAATTTATTAAGAACAAGAAAATCAAGTTACCAAGTAAGATGGGCTAAATCTCTCCATCTCCTGACTTTCTATTTGCAGGAGACAAGCTGTAGGTGACTTTGACACTGTTTTTTTGCTATATGAGGTTTTACTATAGAAAGGGAAAGGTACTAGAAAGGTACCTTGCAGGTCAAGTGATTCCAGCTGGGGCAAATGGGTCACATTTGAAACCCCTAAATTCAGTATTACAGACTTTGAACACCCTGTGAAGAGACCTCTGGTGTCACATAGGTGTCTTTCTGGGTTGATTGCCCTAGTGGTCTGCACGGCAGGGACCAAGGACGTTAGCCTGGACGTGTGCCTTTGAAGCACCAGACAAAGCTCAGTGTGCCACTCTTCTGGAGATGTATTTAAGTGTTGCTTGTAGCGAACCTCGAACCAATTAAGCTAAGGTCAGGGTTTTAATTGCCTTGGTTGAGCTGGTGCAGAACTCTGTGTGTGTGTGTGTACACTCATAAATCAATTGAAACGCAAGCTGCATCGTCTTAGTGAAATCCACAGGAAAGCAGCACAGTATTGCCCCCACCCCTCTCAGCACTTCACCAGCCTTCCCCTTAAACAGAAACAAGATCAGGAGGAAACAATTCTTGGTGACCCTTTGCAGGTTCCCTTGGATGTGGCGCGTTGCTCCAGCACTGGCCGTTGGGTTGTGCTGCAGCTGCTCATGCATTCCCTGAATGTGGACTCAGGACGGAGAAGAGCTGGTGGCAGCAGCTGGTGAGGGGTCCTGTTTATGCCTCTCTGATTCCAGCTCAAGCTTCCTCAGCAGAGAAACAGGAGCTGCTGCTGTGGGTCTCCTGTTGGTCCTCCAAAGCATCATTCACCTTGTTTTCTTCCTATCTTGTTTTAACAGACCACAGGGTGTTAATTCCTTCTTCTCAGATGTGACCGTGTCAGCTTTGCCTTTGGCAAAGCCAACTGTGGATTACCTTTCTTCTCTGAATCTGAGTGCTTTCACTTCAATTCTCTGGTAAATCCAGTTTTGATTCAGTGATTTTTGTCCTTATGGGATTTTCTGGATGGAGAGAGGGACAACAAGCCTTTCTTCTCTCTGCTATGCTCCGTTAATGTAAACCTCCCTGCATGGAGTTCTCTCAGTCCCCTTTGCAGACTGTGTGATTTCCTATGGCTCCTAGGAGAGAGAAGCAAAAGCTTCAAAATTCAGACTACAGTGTGATCAGTCTTGGAGAGAAGGGAAAAGGGACGATTGTTTGCTCCTGCTCCCATCTGCAGAGACTCGGTCCTGCAGCTGGGTACTGACTGAGCCTTTGGAAACTCTACTGTGCTCCTCTCCCTCCGACGCCCTCCCCTCCTCGGGGACCTGTGTGAGAAACCCTGCCAGCTGTGGCTGAACCTCCAGATGACTTGGGGAGCTTGGGCCTCATTCCAGCCAGCGTTGCCCTGCCAGCTCGTGATTTGAGCTTCCTTTTCAGCCCAAACTCTTTCAGCTGACATTCTTACCCTTTTCCTTCTGCGTGACACACTGTCCGGGCTCTCCAGGCAAAGTGATTCCTGAACTAGACCTTCACCCCTTGCTGGAAATGAGAAGGACGCAGGCTCGAGCCAAGGGGACCAAGAAATCCAGCTTCTCGTGGGGCCAACACGGTGTGAGCACATCGAGGGCCAATGTGCGCAGAGTAACATCTCCGGCACGGCCACCCCCACCCCAGGGACACCCTGATTCCCAGAGCTGTTTGATGCATCCAATAGGAGGATGAAAACAACGGTGCAAGAAGCTGTTGACTGCGTTTGCCAAACAAGCTGGTTTCCAGTGACATGACAAATCTCATCACACACAACACAGCTAATTAAAAACACACCAAATCCAGTTTCTTTCTACTGTGTGTTGTTTGTTGTTTGTTGTTTGAAATCAGGTCCTAATTAATAACATGCCTGAATAATAATACTTTCATTAAATACAAAACGATTGTCCTGTATCACTGAGATTAAAGCTGTTTTAAACTTAATCCGACTGGAATTAAATACAAGGGTCTCTGCCCACAAGAAGAATCCTGCTTATGTCCCCAAGGACATGGTAGATTTGCTTGTCTGGTCCCAAGCTGATGTGGAGAAAAATGCTCTCTGGTTACTGGAGAGGGAAGGCAAGCGCCAACAGCCCAGCCCTGGAAAACTCCTCGTACCGTTCTGTATCGTTCCGTTCCTGTTCTCCGTATCTTTCCTTTGACAATGGATCTCTAAACTCAGCAGCTCTGCCACTCTGAGCTTTCATATTGTGTGGTGGAACTTCTGCATATCTGTTAAAATGATTCCTCTCTCCTTCCCCATGAGGCCTTGTCCATTGAGGGTGTGAGTGGCCTCTAAGTAAGGGAGACCTTGGCCGTGAACGGTGTCTTCTGCAGGGGGATGACCTTGATCTTGAATGAGGGTCCCCATGGGGCCTGGAGCTGGAGCCAGATTTGTGACTCTTCCCTTTACCCCTGTCACGATACAGTGGGGATGGTGAGTTGGAATGAGATTCGGAATGACTGAAAGCTCAGGAGTAGAAGTGACTGCAGGAAGATGCTGGTCTGAACTCAGAGTAGGAATATGAACCTCTGGAGAGAGACGAAACGCTGGAGGGAGACTTGGACCTTAATAAAAAAAAAACAACAGAAAAAAAAAAAAAGGTTAATTCCAAAGAGTCCCTCTCCTCATTTTTTTTTCTCCCAAGTTAAGGCTTTTCTTCTGTTCATGTGCATCTGTCAAAGCTTCTCTCAGCTACTGATGTAACGCTGCTGCCAACTGAAGAACTCAATAACATTTCAGTTTCTGCTGACAAGACACAGCAGCAGAGAACCACGGGAGATAAAGGGAAAGGAAGAGGATTTCTCTCATGTGATTCCTCCAAAGCGCTTTGAGGTCATAGGCAGACACAGAAAATGCATCAACTGCCCCTGTTCCAGCTCCTGCTAGTTGTTACAGAGAAGACTCAGGAAGAAAAGACGCCTGCTCCTTAACAACCGCTGCCATGCTCTAACTCTCTGTCAGCTGTCGTCTCTGCCGTGTTTCAGCTGGCAGCCTCCATAGGAAATGCCTGTCCCTGCTAATCCCTTGGATCATCCACTCCATCTCACGATCAAGAGGCAGATTGGGGCTCCTCATGATTCTCCCAGGAACTCTGCCTCTCTGTTATGGACACAGAAAGTAGTTACCTGCAAGCTTAATGCCCCCACGCCTTTGGAATTTTTTCATATTCCATTGGTTCCTCAGCAAACTCATTTGTAAATATGTCAAGTTTGGATTTCTTTGATTCCTTGTTAAAATAAATCGGACCTTTATTACAAAAAGATATCAAGAAAAAAAGCCTGGCCAGTATGAGAATCTGTCGCCTTTAAGCAAAACCAGTTTAGAATTCCTACCAGTTTTAGGGAAAGGTTTAGGATGACAATTACCCAGTTTCAGTTTGGCACGTTTACCCTCTGCAACAAAATCATTTTGGGAAAAAGCCTGAGTTGCTTGTGCTTATGTCAGACACGTGTTAGTGAAATGCAGCCCAACCCGCTATCAGAACACAAAAATGAACAACAATGCGATTTCATTGGGAAAAATATTTCCTCCTCTTTACGTATCCATTGTCCTCTCACTGGATAAGGAAGGGAAACAGCATCCTGGCTTGCATCAGCCACGCTGTGGCCAGCAGGACCAGGGACAGGATCCTCCCCCTGTACTTAGCACAGGGGAGATCACCACTCAATAATCAGATAAACCAGACCCTCTGTCCCCAGGGGAGAGAAAGCACCTTAGCCGTTTGAAACAGCTGAATTGAAGATATTCAAAAATGTTCATAAAAGAACAGCATTGACTTCTCCAAGTATCTGCTCAATCGGCATCAACCAATTTATTTATTGGGAGACTGATCTCTTCAGCCCTATTGAGCCAGTATTCAAAGGCGTGGCTTTCCAGCTCATCCTTTAATTATAGGTAGTTTTTATAGGTAATGATGTTTTCTTCAAAAAGCCTCCGTTTTTCAGAGCCCTCCTTTCAGTCCTGCACTGGAGGTTTAGCTTGAATACTCTTACTGCAAGCACACCTCCTCTCTTTGAAATCCAATCCCAATGAAGCCATTTAAAAGTTAGTCACCACTGGCCTTCTCCACAACTGTGCACAATTATTCCCGTGTAAATCAGCTGCGCAGAGGCTCTGTCTTATGGCCTCCTGGCACAGGATACAAGCAGTAAGAGAGTGAGGGTCTGTAGGTACTCATGGTTCCCAGCCTGCTCCTCCACCTGCTGGGTGCCTTCTCCTGCCTTGCTTGGGATGAGCTTTGGGAAGAGGAAAAAGAACAAGATCTCATTCAGTTGAACCGAAGATAATGTTTTTACAGCAATCCTGCAGTGATGGTCACTCACCAGCTGTTGGCGTGGATCGTCCCTGGGGGCCTGGGAGAGCTGGTGCTGATGCTGCTGGTTGGAGTTGGACAGGAGAGACCTTGGGAATAAATGCAAACAGTTGGAAAACAAGCTCTGCTGAAATACAAGAATCACTGCACGTGTTGAAATAAAACTTCTACTCCTTTCCAACTGACCGAGAGGAAGATGGAGAAAGTCCAGGGACACTCACCAGAGCAGCAGGAGGTCTGACAGCCATGAGGGCAGGGGTGGAGGTGTCAGTGGTGGCCGTTCCCCTGGAACAGGATCTGAGGAGGTGGAGGATGGCTCCACCGGTAACAAGGGAGGCTTTTTCTTCTTCTCTCTGGCATAAGCTTCCCTGGAGGAGGTGGGGCAGGAAAAAGAAAAAGTTTCTGGAGAGGTAAAGGAAAACTTCCTCAAGCTCTGCATTTATCGAAGGAAGAGCATGCATGGAATTCTAGTCTCTCCACATCAGCCTCCAAAAACACAGGCAGTCAGCTTCTCCTCCTCTTGTAGAGCCACAGCACTAGAGGATGGAGCAGGGAACCGTTTTCCCTCTGCAGAACTCTCCACCAAGGAGATCAATGGAGAAATCAGCTCGGAGTAGAAGCAACAGCAGTTCAGCCTGTTTCAGTCTGGGATTTCACAGAAACTGGAGCGGGAGGAAATCTCAGTCCGGTAGCCGTTTGTTGTTAAATTTTACAAGATGCCTTTGAAACACATACTAGAAGCAAAATGCATTTTCCCAGAGAGCGACTCCACTGTGAGCATCACTGGCATGTTTTGCAGAAATAATCTTCAGTGCTCCATGAGTTTCCCCAGCACCCAGGGCAGCCACAGCAGCCCCCGCGCCTGTAAGATCAGAACGTGTCCCAGGTTCCCAGGTTCAGAGACAAAGCCAGTGCTTCCTCCCCTGCAACTACAGACGCTGGCCAGCTCGGGTGTGTTCCCACTCAGACATTTGCACATGGTTTCTTTCCTCCCCTTTTGCTCAGTCCCATCAATTCCATACTTACATATTTCCCAGTGTTTGTCAGCATCACCCCCTTTGTGTTGGGATCCTCCACCTCCATCAGGAAACTCCTCAGAATTCCTGTGCACTTCTTCATTCTGGGAACAGACCCAGGATGTCTGCCCTGTTCAGAACAGAAATGCAGACAGATCTCGCCTTACGACTCACGCTGCCAATGATATTTCAATGATTACTGTCAGCAGAAAAGGCCCTTAATCCTCTCCTTTTATGCAGCACAAGGGTTGTGTGACTGAAAATCCCCTTTTCCTGAATGTAGTAACAGACGGGACGTTCCCAAGGACTGAGCAGTGTTTTGAACTCAGTCGAGTTCCTTGGCTTAATGTCATAAAAAATAACTACAGAGGCATATATGAAAATGCATTCCTTTCTAAATCGTTGCTATATTTTGTAGATGATTTTTAAAAACTAGATGCCAAGTCCTGTGTGGCAAACACAAGGTACAAACTGTATTTTTTTAAGATGCCTTAGGTGTCAAGGAAGTCTGGACAAGCAAAACATTAGTGCTTGATGGTTCTAAAATCCTCAGTTCACGCATTTGCTGTGCAGTAGTGATCTTTTCCTTTAATGTCTCCCTTGCAGCTTGCACTGATTATTTGTTTCAGGAAACATTAGATTTCCTAACTTTTCCTTTATCGATATAGGACTTAATTATATAATTGAGTAGCGGTCAGAAGACAGCGTCCCTTTTCTCTATGAATGTCTACTGTGCCACTGTAGAACAGGACTGAGTAACACGTTCCTGCCTGTTTGCGGTTCCAAGCATCGACTGGCATACCTGGTAAGTTTTTAGAGTAAAGATTTTGGTTTGTTTGGTTTTCGATGTAATTATTTAAGTAGAGAATTCACCAGTCATGATATGGTTAAAAAAAATAAACAATTGAGGGGTTACATAAGTTTTTGTGACAATCTGTGTTTGTATTGCAACCGTTGAACTGTTAGAAATAGATTTAAAATGCTTCACGTCAGTGTCTGCCTGCCCATTGCTGACACTGAGTTTTTAGTTTATTCTGGTTTGGTTGAACAGTAAATGCCAATAATGAAATCTACGGCTGAAATTGAGTAGGAGGAGGGGTTTGACTAGATTTTGTATTAACTTAAAGAATTGGATCAGTGCAGAAATTGTTCCATCTTAACAGGAATAGAGTTATAGATTGTTGTTTAACCCCAGCCGGCAACTAAGCGCCACACAGCCCCTCCCTGATTCCCCCATGGAAGGATAAAGGAGGGAATTGGAACACTGAGAGAAATTGTGTGTTGTGATAGAGGCAGTTTAATAGGTAAAGCAAAAGCTGCAAATGCCAGCAAAGCAAACCAAGGAATTAATTTTTCACTTTGCAGCAGCAGGCGGGTGTTCAGCGGTGTCCAGGAAAGCAAGGATCCATCCCACGTAACGGGAAGACATTCCCGTGCATCTGGGGAGACAATCACCATCACTCTGAATGTCCCCTTCTTCCTTCTGCCCCAGCTTTATATGCTGAGCCTGGTGTCTTGTGGGATGGAAGATTCCTTTGGTAGTTGGGGTAGGAGTCCTGACTGTCCCCTCCCAGCTACTCGAGCACTCTCTGCCTCCTTGGGGTTGTGAGAGGAGCGGAAAAGGCCTTGCTCTGAGTAAGCACAACTTAGAAGTAATTGACAGAACATTATTCTCATTCTAAATCCAAAACACAGCACTACTCCAGATACTGGGTTTGGATGTGTTGTGTAATCCTTTTTTGTTCAAACACATCAGTCAAGTACCTGTAAGGATTTCTGTCAGTGTTATTGGAATGATTTCATAGATGTTGATCTGGGTTCTGTTACTGCTGAGGGAAAACGATGTCTATGAAGCAACAAGGTATAAAATGTTGAAAGGCGTTGCTTGCTTTTGTGAGTGAATGCAGACAGAAACAAAACCCAGAGTGGTGGGCCTGAAGGAGCGGTGTTTGAATGTCCAACTGATATGCAGTCACGCCCTTAGACCCTGCTTGTACTTGGACTAGTGTGTAATAAAAACAACTTTTGAATACATAAGCCTTTAAGGAACCAGCTGGCTTCAACAAGTGGAAGACCCAGGTCTGCGTAAGGTTCCTGTTATGCTTTATGTGTGAAAAGGACACGCTCAGCTGGGAACAGGGCAGGTTCTGTTGTCTGTAGTTAAATCGCTGAATGGGATGAAGTTCACAGAGGAGAAGGGCAAATTTCTACTGAAAGGAACTTCTGTCTTGCTGAGGATTGTGAAATGTTTGATTCCTTTTAATGCTGCTGTGTCTGAAGCTGAATTCTGGCAATGGAAACGACTCCCCCGACTCCTCGGTTGTGTCCTCTGAATGCTGCAAAATGTAAATACTGACACTTGCATGCATCTTTCTGGGTTAAATGTGCAGTGGATGTCTACTCCCTCAGACAGTCCAGAGCTGAACAGTCAGTGTGAAAGTACTGGATGGTATCATGTTCTCCATATGTGGCTCCAGTTCTCTTGGAAGAAACCAGGGTTAGTCACACAAGTATTTATGGAAGAGGCAAACCCAGCCTGAGGGTCTGAGTGTCCCAGGATTATCTTTGCCCGTAGGTGAGCAGAAATAGAACCATCATGAAATGGTTTGAGGGCTCTCAGAACATCTTCAGGATCTCTCTCGTATGTCAGCAGCTGTTTCCACACAACTTCATCTCACGCTGTGCTGCTCTTTACAGGGTGGGGTGAGTTGTGCTGTCTTTGTCCGTGTGGGTCTAAATGTGTGTCTAACGTGTGTGTCCAATGATTCCTTGCTTCACAGACGGCCGACCTAGCCGGTGCTGACGTGTCTGAAGAAGATAAAATAAAAGCGATGATGATCCAGTCTTGCCAGGACTATGACCCCATCAAGTAAGTGTTGATAATGTCCAATCTGTCCTTTGAAGATGATGTAAAAATGGTAGAGATGTTTGTTTGATGAGAACAGACACATACATGGCCATGTTGTCTTTTCTTCCCCTAAACTTTTAGTTACATGAAGACACCTCTCTCATCAAATACTTGGTTCCGTTGTGGAAAACCTGGCGACTCCATAAGGAACGGCCCAGCCGATGGGGTAAGACTGCAGGGCACTGCTGGGGTCACTGAGCTTTGGATTTTCTTACCCGGGCAGGGAGGAAACAAACCCATGACCTGTTCTCGTAAGAAATGTGTCTCCTGGGGCTGAGGACAGAGGTTACACAGAGATGCCACAGAGCCCTTCAAAATTCAAGGGATACCTTGAACCTTTATTCCACAGATCGTTCTGTGAGCTTTCATGGGGTTCTTAATCTATTTCCATATCCCTGGAAACAGGTCTGGTTTTACCTCTTTAATGACAGTCCAAGGGTTTTAATATTAGTTGTAAAGCCAAGATGTTTCTGTTGACTCCATGAACTGAACATTTGCATGTTTTAATTACATAAGTCTCTGGGTGAGGGTTAGTGCCCTTGCAAATCAGTCACTGACTGCAAATGCACGAGGTGTGACTTCAGCCTTCGTACGGAGATGGGGGATATCAGTCCCTCCAGGGATGAATTCAGAGTCCTGGTTTCAACTCTTGCTCAGAACTGTGCTGCGGAGGAGGAGCGGGTTTGTGTCTCTGCTCTGAGGGGATGATGAGCTGAGGGATATTTCACCCTAAGAACATGACATTAAGCCAAGGAACTCGACTGAGTTCAAAACACTGCTCAGTCCTTGGGAACGTCCCGTCTGTTACTACATTCAGGAAAAGGGGATTTTCAGTCACACAACCCTTGTGCTGCATAAAAGGAGAGGATTAAGGGCCTTTTCTGCTGACAGTAATCATTGAAATATCATTGGCAGCGTGAGTCGTAAGGCGAGATCTGTCTGCATTTCTGTTCTGAACAGGGCAGACATCCTGGGTCTGTTCCCAGAATGAAGAAGTGCACAGGAATTCTGAGGAGTTTCCTGATGGAGGTGGAGGATCCCAACACAAAGGGGGTGATGCTGACAAACACTGGGAAATATGTAAGTATGGAATTGATGGGACTGAGCAAAAGGGGAGGAGAGAAACCATGTGCAAATGTCTGAGTGGGAACACACCCGAGCTGACCAGCGTCTGTAGTTGCAGGGGAGGAAGCACTGGCTTTGTCTCTGAACCTGGGAACCTGGGACACGTTCTGATCTTACAGGCGCGGGGGCTGCTGTGGCTGCCCTGGGTGCTGGGGAAACTCATGGAGCACTGAAGATTATTTCTGCAAAACATGCCAGTGATGCTCACAGTGGAGTCGCTCTCTGGGAAAATGCATTTTGCTTCTAGTATGTGTTTCAAAGGCATCTTGTAAAATTTAACAACAAACGGCTACCGGACTGAGATTTCCTCCCGCTCCAGTTTCTGTGAAATCCCAGACTGAAACAGGCTGAACTGCTGTTGCTTCTACTCCGAGCTGATTTCTCCATTGATCTCCTTGGTGGAGAGTTCTGCAGAGGGAAAACGGTTCCCTGCTCCATCCTCTAGTGCTGTGGCTCTACAAGAGGAGGAGAAGCTGACTGCCTGTGTTTTTGGAGGCTGATGTGGAGAGACTAGAATTCCATGCATGCTCTTCCTTCGATAAATGCAGAGCTTGAGGAAGTTTTCCTTTACCTCTCCAGAAACTTTTTCTTTTTCCTGCCCCACCTCCTCCAGGGAAGCTTATGCCAGAGAGAAGAAGAAAAAGCCTCCCTTGTTACCGGTGGAGCCATCCTCCACCTCCTCAGATCCTGTTCCAGGGGAATGGCCACCACTGACACCTCCACCCCTGCCCTCATGGCTGTCAGACCTCCTGCTGCTCTGGTGAGTGTCCCTGGACTTTCTCCATCTTCCTCTCGGTCAGTTGGAAAGGAGTAGAAGTTTTATTTCAACACGTGCAGTGATTCTTGTATTTCAGCAGAGCTTGTTTTCCAACTGTTTGCATTTATTCCCAAGGTCTCTCCTGTCCAACTCCAACCAGCAGCATCAGCACCAGCTCTCCCAGGCCCCCAGGGACGATCCACGCCAACAGCTGGTGAGTGACCATCACTGCAGGATTGCTGTAAAAACATTATCTTCAGCTCAACTGAACGAGATCTTGTTCTTTTTCCTCTTCCCAAAGCTCATCCCAAGCAAGGCAGGAGAAGGCACCCAGCAGGTGGAGGAGCAGGCTGGGAACCATGAGTACCTACAGACCCTCACTCTCTTACTGCTTGTATCCTGTGCCAGGAGGCCATAAGACAGAGCCTCTGCGCAGCTGATTTACACGGGAATAATTGTGCACAGTTGTGGAGAAGGCCAGTGGTGACTAACTTTTAAATGGCTTCATTGGGATTGGATTTCAAAGAGAGGAGGTGTGCTTGCAGTAAGAGTATTCAAGCTAAACCTCCAGTGCAGGACTGAAAGGAGGGCTCTGAAAAACGGAGGCTTTTTGAAGAAAACATCATTACCTATAAAAACTACCTATAATTAAAGGATGAGCTGGAAAGCCACGCCTTTGAATACTGGCTCAATAGGGCTGAAGAGATCAGTCTCCCAATAAATAAATTGGTTGATGCCGATTGAGCAGATACTTGGAGAAGTCAATGCTGTTCTTTTATGAACATTTTTGAATATCTTCAATTCAGCTGTTTCAAACGGCTAAGGTGCTTTCTCTCCCCTGGGGACAGAGGGTCTGGTTTATCTGATTATTGAGTGGTGATCTCCCCTGTGCTAAGTACAGGGGGAGGATCCTGTCCCTGGTCCTGCTGGCCACAGCGTGGCTGATGCAAGCCAGGATGCTGTTTCCCTTCCTTATCCAGTGAGAGGACAATGGATACGTAAAGAGGAGGAAATATTTTTCCCAATGAAATCGCATTGTTGTTCATTTTTGTGTTCTGATAGCGGGTTGGGCTGCATTTCACTAACACGTGTCTGACATAAGCACAAGCAACTCAGGCTTTTTCCCAAAATGATTTTGTTGCAGAGGGTAAACGTGCCAAACTGAAACTGGGTAATTGTCATCCTAAACCTTTCCCTAAAACTGGTAGGAATTCTAAACTGGTTTTGCTTAAAGGCGACAGATTCTCATACTGGCCAGGCTTTTTTTCTTGATATCTTTTTGTAATAAAGGTCCGATTTATTTTAACAAGGAATCAAAGAAATCCAAACTTGACATATTTACAAATGAGTTTGCTGAGGAACCAATGGAATATGAAAAAATTCCAAAGGCGTGGGGGCATTAAGCTTGCAGGTAACTACTTTCTGTGTCCATAACAGAGAGGCAGAGTTCCTGGGAGAATCATGAGGAGCCCCAATCTGCCTCTTGATCGTGAGATGGAGTGGATGATCCAAGGGATTAGCAGGGACAGGCATTTCCTATGGAGGCTGCCAGCTGAAACACGGCAGAGACGACAGCTGACAGAGAGTTAGAGCATGGCAGCGGTTGTTAAGGAGCAGGCGTCTTTTCTTCCTGAGTCTTCTCTGTAACAACTAGCAGGAGCTGGAACAGGGGCAGTTGATGCATTTTCTGTGTCTGCCTATGACCTCAAAGCGCTTTGGAGGAATCACATGAGAGAAATCCTCTTCCTTTCCCTTTATCTCCCGTGGTTCTCTGCTGCTGTGTCTTGTCAGCAGAAACTGAAATGTTATTGAGTTCTTCAGTTGGCAGCAGCGTTACATCAGTAGCTGAGAGAAGCTTTGACAGATGCACATGAACAGAAGAAAAGCCTTAACTTGGGAGAAAAAAAAATGAGGAGAGGGACTCTTTGGAATTAACCTTTTTTTTTTTTTCTGTTGTTTTTTTTTTATTAAGGTCCAAGTCTCCCTCCAGCGTTTCGTCTCTCTCCAGAGGTTCATATTCCTACTCTGAGTTCAGACCAGCATCTTCCTGCAGTCACTTCTACTCCTGAGCTTTCAGTCATTCCGAATCTCATTCCAACTCACCATCCCCACTGTATCGTGACAGGGGTAAAGGGAAGAGTCACAAATCTGGCTCCAGCTCCAGGCCCCATGGGGACCCTCATTCAAGATCAAGGTCATCCCCCTGCAGAAGACACCGTTCACGGCCAAGGTCTCCCTTACTTAGAGGCCACTCACACCCTCAATGGACAAGGCCTCATGGGGAAGGAGAGAGGAATCATTTTAACAGATATGCAGAAGTTCCACCACACAATATGAAAGCTCAGAGTGGCAGAGCTGCTGAGTTTAGAGATCCATTGTCAAAGGAAAGATACGGAGAACAGGAACGGAACGATACAGAACGGTACGAGGAGTTTTCCAGGGCTGGGCTGTTGGCGCTTGCCTTCCCTCTCCAGTAACCAGAGAGCATTTTTCTCCACATCAGCTTGGGACCAGACAAGCAAATCTACCATGTCCTTGGGGACATAAGCAGGATTCTTCTTGTGGGCAGAGACCCTTGTATTTAATTCCAGTCGGATTAAGTTTAAAACAGCTTTAATCTCAGTGATACAGGACAATCGTTTTGTATTTAATGAAAGTATTATTATTCAGGCATGTTATTAATTAGGACCTGATTTCAAACAACAAACAACAAACAACACAGTAGAAAGAAACTGGATTTGGTGTGTTTTTAATTAGCTGTGTTGTGTGTGATGAGATTTGTCATGTCACTGGAAACCAGCTTGTTTGGCAAACGCAGTCAACAGCTTCTTGCACCGTTGTTTTCATCCTCCTATTGGATGCATCAAACAGCTCTGGGAATCAGGGTGTCCCTGGGGTGGGGGTGGCCGTGCCGGAGATGTTACTCTGCGCACATTGGCCCTCGATGTGCTCACACCGTGTTGGCCCCACGAGAAGCTGGATTTCTTGGTCCCCTTGGCTCGAGCCTGCGTCCTTCTCATTTCCAGCAAGGGGTGAAGGTCTAGTTCAGGAATCACTTTGCCTGGAGAGCCCGGACAGTGTGTCACGCAGAAGGAAAAGGGTAAGAATGTCAGCTGAAAGAGTTTGGGCTGAAAAGGAAGCTCAAATCACGAGCTGGCAGGGCAACGCTGGCTGGAATGAGGCCCAAGCTCCCCAAGTCATCTGGAGGTTCAGCCACAGCTGGCAGGGTTTCTCACACAGGTCCCCGAGGAGGGGAGGGCGTCGGAGGGAGAGGAGCACAGTAGAGTTTCCAAAGGCTCAGTCAGTACCCAGCTGCAGGACCGAGTCTCTGCAGATGGGAGCAGGAGCAAACAATCGTCCCTTTTCCCTTCTCTCCAAGACTGATCACACTGTAGTCTGAATTTTGAAGCTTTTGCTTCTCTCTCCTAGGAGCCATAGGAAATCACACAGTCTGCAAAGGGGACTGAGAGAACTCCATGCAGGGAGGTTTACATTAACGGAGCATAGCAGAGAGAAGAAAGGCTTGTTGTCCCTCTCTCCATCCAGAAAATCCCATAAGGACAAAAATCACTGAATCAAAACTGGATTTACCAGAGAATTGAAGTGAAAGCACTCAGATTCAGAGAAGAAAGGTAATCCACAGTTGGCTTTGCCAAAGGCAAAGCTGACACGGTCACATCTGAGAAGAAGGAATTAACACCCTGTGGTCTGTTAAAACAAGATAGGAAGAAAACAAGGTGAATGATGCTTTGGAGGACCAACAGGAGACCCACAGCAGCAGCTCCTGTTTCTCTGCTGAGGAAGCTTGAGCTGGAATCAGAGAGGCATAAACAGGACCCCTCACCAGCTGCTGCCACCAGCTCTTCTCCGTCCTGAGTCCACATTCAGGGAATGCATGAGCAGCTGCAGCACAACCCAACGGCCAGTGCTGGAGCAACGCGCCACATCCAAGGGAACCTGCAAAGGGTCACCAAGAATTGTTTCCTCCTGATCTTGTTTCTGTTTAAGAGGAAGGCTGGTGAAGTGCTGAGAGGGGTGGGGGCAATACTGTGCTGCTTTCCTGTGGATTTCACTAAGACGATGCAGCTTGCGTTTCAATTGATTTATGAGTGTACACACACACACACAGAGTTCTGCACCAGCTCAACCAAGGCAATTAAAACCCTGACCTTAGCTTAATTGGTTCGAGGTTCGCTACAAGCAACACTTAAATACATCTCCAGAAGAGTGGCACACTGAGCTTTGTCTGGTGCTTCAAAGGCACACGTCCAGGCTAACGTCCTTGGTCCCTGCCGTGCAGACCACTAGGGCAATCAACCCAGAAAGACACCTATGTGACACCAGAGGTCTCTTCACAGGGTGTTCAAAGTCTGTAATACTGAATTTAGGGGTTTCAAATGTGACCCATTTGCCCCAGCTGGAATCACTTGACCTGCAAGGTACCTTTCTAGTACCTTTCCCTTTCTATAGTAAAACCTCATATAGCAAAAAAACAGTGTCAAAGTCACCTACAGCTTGTCTCCTGCAAATAGAAAGTCAGGAGATGGAGAGATTTAGCCCATCTTACTTGGTAACTTGATTTTCTTGTTCTTAATAAATTCTTTCTGTCCTGAAAACAACTTTCCTCCCCTACTAGTGTAACATAAGTACCTTAAATAAATGGATGTGAACTGAACCTCATACCTGCTAGCAGGGGAGAGCACACCATCCTGGGAAAAATAACATCTCTTGTTCCACTGATCTCATGCTCATTGGCAGATCTGGATAGGAGCCAAGACTTTCACAAACATGCCCTCACTGCTGTTTCACAGAAATTGCTGTGTAGTAGCATACTAAGTGAAATCACTAAGCAGGCATTTCTCAAGTACAACAAAGTATCCTTTGCCTTAAAACATTTTTTTTTTCTGTGTAGCTAATGTATAGTCAGTAAGTGAGACCATCTCCCATCATGGAGCACCTTTCTTTGTTAATAACAAGTGTTTTCCTGATTAAAAAAAAAAAAAAAAGTTAAGGAGGGTAGAAAGAAACTCTTAAGTTTGGTCAAGTAAAACCAAGGCTAAAGAAAATATCATTAAAGACAAATTTCATCCGACATCTTTAAATATTCCTCCATGGCCACTGTCTTATGACTATTTCCCTGGTACGCATTTCCATCTCATATCAGGCTCGTCTCATTTAATTCTAGTTGGGAAGACAGCGGCAGCATGCTAGTGAGAACAGGGCTTTGCTTACATCCAGACATGCTGAAAAATGAAATAGCTCTTAAGGAGTCACTTCTTGAAATACTTCTAGAAGTCCTTAAAAATATTCAGCTCTTGCAAGACTGCCCATTGAAATTGTACTTTCTCAAGTAACTCAGAAAGGAACTTGATTTTTCATAGAACCACAGAACAGTTTCAGGTGGAAGGGACATTAAAGCCCATCCAGTTCCAGCCCTGCCATGGGCAGGGACACCTCCCACTGGATCTGGTTGCTCCAAGCCCCATCCAAGCTGGCCTGGAACCCCTCCAGGGATGGGGCAGCTACCACTGCTCTGGGCACCCTGGGCCAGGGCCTCCCCACCCTCACAGCAAAATATTTCTCCCTAAGATCTCACCTCAATCTTCCCTCTTTCAGCTGAGAACCATTCCCCTCATCCTATCCCTGCCCTCCCTGATCCAGAGCCCCTCCGCAACTTTCCTGGAGCCCCTTTCAGGACTGGAAGCTGGTCTGAGGTCTCCCTGGAGCCTTTTCTTCTCCAGGCTGAACAACCCCATACTCTCTCAGTGTGTCCTTGTACAGGAGGTGCTCCAGCCCTCAGATCATCTCGCTGTCCTCCTCTGGACTCACTCCAACAGATCCACGTCCTTCAATACCCTTTTTCATGTCCTCATCTACACCATCCATCTACTTAGAAATCTTATATGCAAGCACATACTCATCCTCTAAGTACTCCTTAAACCAAGCTGCATACTCAGCATGAGCCAACACATTTGCCTCAGTTCCATCTACCTTCTAGCAACCAGGAGCATTAATTAGACAGCAGTGACATCAACACACGCACTTTGCTGAACCGATTTGTGAATACTGATACAAGCAAGTAGAAAAAACAAGAACTAAAGCAGCCAAGGAAGAGGAAGAGCTGATGACACAGGTGAACAAGCAGCCCAGGGATGTGAGGATACAACCATTCACCACCATGCATAGTACCAGGACGGCAAAACGGACCTGTCCATAATAAACAAGTTCTGACATTGCTTTACATTTTCTCATAGCAAAGCAGAAATATGGCTCATACTCAAATAATTATCACCAGTAACTGGTTTTGCAATTGCCATTTAACTCTTGCACCGAGGCTCGGTCTCACATGGTGAGCCAGCGCACACCACAACAATCAGAAAGTTCTCCTTACCCTAAGCTTGCACTGAGGGTTTATTGTTTCTATCCCACTGAAGTATTATTAGCCCTCATCAACCTTGTGGTTTTCTTTATCCTAGTTATTTAAGGGAATTTTTTCCACCTGATCCAGACAAAAGCCTTTCATTTAGCAGCCAGAGATCAAAGTTAATTTGCTTATATCCAAGGGCTTCAGAAAAAAAAACACAATTAAAAATATATCCTCCCAATTATACTCGCATTCTCAGAACTGTGAACAGGCGAGACAGAAACATGGCAAGTACCCCCTACACCAGACCCCTGCCTGATGCCTGTTCAGGGTTGGGATCCTGCCTCCTGCCAAGGTCAGCACTCAGGAAAAAACACAGAGGACACTTCTGTGGAGGGTGGAAAAAAGCAACGGAGACCATCTCTTCATAACATCCTGCATGAACCTTCAGGCACCTTTCATCATCCCAGATTTGTATTCCCAGGGTTGATGTTCCAGAGCCACATTTCCAAAGATAACACCTTCTCATTTTGGAGTGTCTTGATTTTTTTTAGCAACTCCAAGAGCTGACAGAAACATAGGGGATTTGCGTGTCCCTGGGCACAGCCCTGGTAGACACTCAATAACAACCTCGCACGAGTGCCGGCTGCTGTAATCACAGAAATCAGGCATAAGATCCTCAACAAGTGCTATTGAAAAGGCCAGTGTCCAGCAAGATCATGTGGGTACAGTGTTCTGTACTAGATTTGCCCACAAAGCTGACACTGTCCTTTTTGGGTTTTAATTTGTTAAAATTAAGTTTTGTCTTATTTTAATTTTAATCCCATTTTGCCTGCTGTTGCACCATCTGAGAGCAAATTTGCAAGCAAAGCTCTGCACTAGAGAACACAGAAAGCCTCTATCAGAACATGCTTATCCTTTTATGGCACAGAATTATTAGATGTATGTCCCTTTGGTGGCCATCCATATAGCTGGGATGTAATTTCCAGGCTTGAGTCCAAGCACAGAAAGCTTAACCCTTCTGTGCTAAGCTTTAGCAAAACTCTCCCGAGGCTGCAGTCCTCAACTCACACAGTTTTACACTGGTACACAGCTCTCCAGCTCAGTTCAAGGGTGGGTTTAGCGTGATCATAGAATCACAGAATGTCCTGAGTTGGAAGGGACCGAAAGGACCATCAAGCTCCTCCTCCTTCCCTTGCGAGGAAGCCGTAGACCGACCCTTCACCAACTTTGTGGCCTCATCTGGACGCACTCCAGTAGCTTTAGATTTTTTTTTTTCTTTTTTTTTTTTTTATCATTTGGAACCCAAAATTGCACACAGGGCCCAAGGTGGGGCCACACCAGTGTGGAATAGAGCAGGATAACCATCTCCCTTTACCAGCTGGCAGCGCCGTTCCGGATGCACACCAGGACAGAGTTGTCCCTCTTGGCTGAGAAGATTTCACAGATTTCTTCACCCTTTACAGTTGGGAATGACCTCATGGTAGCTTTTAATTTTTCCCTGGGGTAACCAATTTAATATTTCCCACTTTATCCTTTAAAAGAGATTTTGAGGTCTTTAATTTTCAAAGCTACTTTCTGATTAGTTCCGAATGCTTCATCTAGCAGCCAAGGGAAGAAGAGCACTCAGCACCCATTTTACTTAAAACCTGTTGAGTCAAAAAAAATATTTCATGAGTCCAGCTTGATACTTAATGTTAAAAAAAGTGTGCACACTTGCAAGTGTGCAAATCAGAGGAGGAACTGTAGACTAGGAGACGGGAACAGAAAGAAAACACACCCAGTGTCAATAGGATGTCCCTAAATCCATGATACTCCACCCAGAGAGACTTTGTCAACTCAGCCTTTGCCAAGGTACACCATGAAATTCCCTTCAGATGTTTCCAAGAAAGAATATTTAATTGCTGTCCAAGAATGCAGACTTTGCACTGATGAGCTCTCAGCATCTTTCTGAGACACTTTTAGCCCACTTTCCAGAGAAAAATGGATTTATTTAGCTGCACTGCCTATGTTGGTCCTCCCAGACCAATTTCCCCAAGATTTCTTGCAACCGTTGGCTAAATTTTAGCTGAGTTTGACAAAGCAGTAGGTGTTTTGTGGGTAAGTAATTATCTCTTCAGTCTCCCAAAAATCACATATAGGGCTGAGGAAAGGGGCCAAGACTAGCACTCAGAGAAAAAGCTTGAACACCCTGTTATCCTTCTTAATTCAGCAGCTGACCACCTAAACCTCACTCAAAAGCAGTGCTAATAATTGGTTTGCTAATAGCTACAGGGTGAAGGACAGCAGTAGAGGTGTCAGGAGGGAGACAAGAGCGAATAGGGTGGAGACTCACATAAAAACCAGCCTTGACAGGCATCAGAGTTTCTACTGTCGTGGCCTCTCTTTAATGAACTGAAGGGTTTGTACAGTTGCCTTCCCTCCAGGACCTGTGAAACATCAGGAATCACAGGGCTCTCACCAAGACAAATGACGAGCACTAACTAGACACATCTGCTTATCTGCAATCGCCTTCCTCCTTCTGGGCCTCAAAAATAAAATTAAAAAGGCAGTTGGCTCTTTTATATTAGCTTCAGCAGAAAAGCAAGCAGTGTAACAGCACTGAAATTAAGCTTTGTAAGCATTTTCTTCATTAAGGAGCATGAGGCATGTTGCAGGGCAACGTACCAGATACACTTCAGCTTGCAGGGCTGCCAGTCCAGCCATCAAATTCTCCTCCAAAAATCAGAATACAGACATATGGTAGATACTGAGTTTTACTAGCCCTTCAGGGCTGTCCTTGAGCATGCTCTAACAGCCAGTATGTTGCAAGTGCGCTCCAGCTATTTGTGAAACACCGTGTACGAGAGAGCTGGAGCACTGCCCCAGGGTACATTCAGCCCGTGGGAGCTGTGTTTTTGTCATGGAATAACCCCAAGCAAGCCACACCACTTCTGCGTGCCTCAGTTTCCCTATGGGTAGCTAGAAGGTTTGTTCATTAGTTATAGCACGTTATCAGCAGGTATAAACAGGGAATTCTGAATACACTCCCTGTGTGGGGTAAGGAGAAGGAACAAGGTCAAGATACCTTGGCAGGGCTTCTTCTGGAAAAATTATGTTGGTTTATTAAAGTCATAATCCATGCTGTGAATTTGTATCAGCACAGCTCTTCAAACACACTAGCTCTTGAGCAAAAACAAAATGCCCCTTGCCACGAATTCAGTGCCGTGCGCACCAAGGTTTGTGTGCATCAGCATTAGATTAGTTCTGGCCACTTCAGGGGCAGAGGTGGCAAATCTCCCCCTGCAGGTATTTTTGTTGATAATGTGTTCTCAAAGCAAGAGGACAGCGTGAAGCCCTGTGACTCACCAGGTCACCGCGTGAAACCTTGGCACTAATTGTGCCTATTGCCTGCGACCAACCCATTGAGTAAAAATCTGAAGAGAGACTAAAATAGCAGGAGGAAAATGAGTGAAGTGGAGACAGGACGCAAGGCTTCCAGATGCACTGGTATTAATCACTGGTGGTCTTATCTCACAGAAGAGAAACAGATAAGAAACTAACAGATGACAAACTAATGATGTTCTACGCAAATTACGTTCAAATCCTACATGATAAGAGTTAGCCAGCTGTATCCTGGGACGCATCAGAAGAGAGACCAGCAGGTCACGGGGAGTATTCCACTGCTCTGCTCAGATGAATCCTCATCTGGAGTTCTGGAGACCTCTGAAGAGGAAGGAGTCCAGAGGAGGCCACGAGTATGGTGCCAGGAGGGCACCACAAGGCAAAAACAGCACAGAAAGAAATGTCTTCTGGTACTGACAGACACAGAAAGGTGAGAAGAGCATCGGCGGGGAGAAGTTTACCAGCTAAAGGCAGGTGTGCATTGCCCCCATTAAAGGTAACCTCCAGAACTGGAAGCAAATGTTATTGGAGAATCTAGTCCAAGACCCAGGTTTGTTTACGCCCTGTGAAGTTTTCCTGCTATTTGCTGTGACGTGACAGCATCAGGGAGGAGCTGCAAGCCAAGTCACGCTTGCACAATTCACCGCAGTCACACCCCACCAGCAAATCTACCACGCGCGGCTGAACTGCCGCTCAGCCTGGGATCTGCTCTAAAACCCACCCGGGGACAGTCGTGCCCTTCCCAGTCTCTGCCTCATTGTCTGGATGGTAACTGCGTTACACAAGCACATATGAAAACACAGTAACGGCCACTGCAGGGAGTGCTGACCTAAGATAACTGCTTTGTTCACACTTTATGAGGCGATCTGCCCAGGAGTTGTTCTTCTAAATAAAGGACCCTGAGGAGCAAGGCTTCAGCAGCATATGGTCAGTGTGAAGCATTAGATGGTTTTTGCTGAAACATGGGTAACGATCACCTTCCTCTGTCCCAAAAGCCAGCTTAGCCCGGTTACTCCTGTCCTGAAAGAAACATTAATGTTAAAATGCATGGCAAGGGAAGAGGTTTATACAGGCAACCTGCAGTTAAGTACCAGAATCCCACAAGACATCAGCTGGAGATGGGCTTATGATGCCTCGGTGCAGTCTCCAAATTTGCCTTTCTGTGATTTAAAAAACATACTTTTTCATAACTACTACTCAGCTTTTAAAAAGGAGCAGAGCTCACCGAGTATGGGAAGGGGAATAGACCAAACATTTTCTGTAATCTAAGTTTCCAAAGAACAATTCTCTTTTTGATGTGCTTTATCAAGTCATTTTGCAAAGCAACATTTTTTCAAATTTACCAGTGGGGAAAAAAAACTCAACAACTAATCATTTGAGTAAAAACAACACAAATGTGACAAATAGCAACAGCAACTGCCTCTCCTACCCAAATCTCCAAAGGAAACTAGGAACGGACAGAAAAAGGAAGGGTGAAAATGATAGCACAAACACTTCAGGCACAGAATAGACTTGATGTGTTTAAGGCACTGCAGAGACAAAAATGTTTAAAGAAAATTCGCTACAGAATATATAAAGAGAGAAAGAAGCAATGATGTTCTCTTCTTCATCTACACTTAGAGAAAAGCTGTAGGATGCTGAGAAAAGGAAACATCCTCCATTTGGTCACTCAAAGGGAGGTATTACAGGATTCAGCTCCTGGAGCCATGTGATTACAAATGCTGTGGCTGCCAACAGTAATTTTCCGGTGCTGGCAACTGTAAAGAAACCTTCAGAAAGCATTTCTTTTTTTTTACCAGAATACTATGTCTGCCTCATTGCAAGTCCACAATGAATTGGGAAAAAACTGTTGTGTGCGCACAACGACGCATGAATATTTATTTCTGTGTGGTCAGATTTGTCGGGAGCCAGCAAGCATCCATTGTACCCATTGAGCTTGGAGATCCTTCCAGATGAGCAGTATTAATAAAGCAAGCTACAGTAGCATTCTCATTTTTTCCGACTTATTTCTTTAATTTAATTTCATGCTTCACTTTTGTTTTCTTGGTGATTTGTGTGCTGTAACTTTTGTTATCATTCATTATTCTGGTTGACAGAGAATGCATAATGTTTTAGGAGTGATATGACATTCACATTCACTTCTGAGTTATTAGATGCCGTCTCATAAGTGATGAAGAATGTCAGACCTTGACATCTTGTGTTTGGCATATCAACTGAGTTTCCTTTGCAGCATCCTCTCAGTTATTCACTATCAATACTCTTAGCCTGGAACAGAAGCAAGCACAGTAACTTCCTAACATGTACAGAAATAATAATTACAGCCCCCATCTGACGGCTTACGTGCTGCACGTACAATACAGAGGTCAGACGAGATTCTGCATCTTTGTTCATGCAAACACTGTCTTTAGAGTCAAGAAACTCACTCCTCTGAGAAAGTACCTCTCCAAGTGGCAAAAGAAGGTCTTGAACATATCGTAAAGTAAAATTATAGTACTGTTTAACTCCAAGCTGGAGCATACAGAGTAATGAAATGGGAAGCTTTCTCACTTAATAAAATATTACTGCCACTACCAAGCCTGAAGATGGTCATTAAAAACTTCAGGCACCCGCAGCCGGCTGCTCCCTGCACCTCCCATCCACGGAGTCCCAGTAACCCAGTGCACCCTGAGACCTGGCAGTGCACTCTCCAGTGAGGGGTTAACCCCAACACAAGTCAGTGTCAGGTGCTGCAGGGGCATCAGCCATTTCCCAGTTGAAGTACTGACCCCATTCATACAAGAGCCAATAACGAGGGATTAGACATCCCTACAGATATGTGCGTGCCAACCTCCCATCCCAAAGTCTGGGAAGCGACATCCAAGCATTTCTAGGTGGCATCTCTTATCTCCTCCAAGAAACCTACTTCTTAAACAAAGTGATTTCTCTTTTGGCCCCAAGTTCTTTCAACTGTGCAAATGCCCACACGGAAAAACTCACCTACGAGCTGCCTATACAGCACCTGCCTTCTCCAATGAGTGAAACCACTCAAGATTTTCATCAGTAGCATTTAAACACAGAGTCGCAGGCAGTAAAACTGCACGTGAACATGACTGTTCCCTTTATCACTATCTCTGCCCCTGAGTGCTAGATGGAGGGAGACAGCATTTCAAGCCCAGCTGTGTAGTGGCTCTTAGTGAGACTGATGAACCAGCTCTATCCACAACCTTGCTCCAGAGTGCCAGGAGACAAGCAACACGTAGACACAAGCCATTTTTCCATGTCAAGCAATTTTCTACCAGCTCTTCAGCTGCTACATGTCTTTGATTTAAGCCACTGCTCCTTCTAAAAGGAGCATCGGAGCATCCTTTCTCAAGGCTGCGGGACACTGCGAGGGGTTTCATGTTGCATTCCTCATAGATACAAACATGATAAATAATGGTATGAAAGCTGCTAGTGGAAACTACAGACAAATCAAGAACCGACAAAAGGAAGGACTGCACAAAGGAGGCAGAAAGAAAAGCAGCTACATGGGATAACATTCTTGTCAAGCAGTGCACGCTCACGTAATCCCTTTTCACTGCTGTTTAGGTATTGAAAAGGCTTTTTTTCTCCAAGTCAGTGTTGGCAACAGCTCTCCCTAATTTTGTACCAAAAGGTGGCAGCACCCTAACCACCTTTAACATGATTGTCCCTGTTCCTGCTATTATTTCCCAAGGCACTATGGAGAGAAGGACCCATGGACCACAGCTTTCAGAACCAAGAAAATATTTCCAAATGTCCCCGTGACCTTAGACTCCATTATATCAACTTTTGACTTGTCACAGTCTGGTTAGAGTGGGGAGGTTATTATTCTTTTGAGAGGTGCTTTAGATGCAACCCTGTTCAACCAGAAGCTACACCGTATCTGTAGGCAGCAAATTTGGAGCCTGCAGGTTCCGGGAATACAAGAACACGATAAAGCAGCAGAAACAGGAACGTGCATAGGCTATTAGCACTCCTTCAAAATAAAATGAAACTGTTTCAAACACTTTGTGTTTAAATATGAACAAGAGGTCAAGGGCAAACACCTTGTAAAACATACAACAAGAGGAAAAAAAAAGTCACAAAACCAAAAGGAACAAAACCAAGCAAACCTGCACCACCAGCCCCTAACTCTTCCAACAAACTTCAGAAATTATTTGCACTGATCCAAAGCAAGAGAGCAGCCCAGGCTGGTTAAGCAGAGATCTCACTAAAAATTCATGCCTAATTCAGATTTAGGTAGAAGCACAGAAGTAACCATAAACAAACCGAAAACTTATAGCAAAGGTATTGGTAGCACCCAGATTAATAACAGATGCACTAACAGCACCTCAGCCAGCATCAGGATTATCACACGCTGCCTACCTGGGAGATGGAGGGGGAGGAAACAGAAATCACAACCTCTTCGTCTCAGACCATCTCGATGTGTATTCAAACAAAACAACAACACAATCCTGAATTCCAAACAGCTGATTTTCTACTTATATTGATACATCTCTCTCTCCATTCAGAGAGCTGCAGCTTCACCCTCTTTGTTGTTGGTTCATTTGCTACTCGAAAGCAGCAGTCCCAGGCCCCAATATGAGACTTTGCACAGTTGCTCAGTCACAGGTTTAACCTAATAAATTCAGCTCTATTTTGCTCACAAATTCAGTTCTCAACTTGTGCTTGAAGAGCCTAAGGTGAAAAGCTGACCTCATTGAGGTCAGAAGGTGTTTTCTCCACTCCCTGCTCTAACAGATCAGTAAAATACGTTTACGTTTGTTTCTGAACTTAATGTTGTAGGCAAGAGATCTAAACCAAGGACTTCACTAGAGTTCATTTAGTGTGACTATCGGCTATTCATTGCCCGTGGGGCTTGATCAGACACTTAATGCTACATTTGCACCCACATTTGCTACCAGAGATGCTGCAAAACTGTGCAAAATCTGCCAAGAGCACATGATGGGCACCCAGAGGCTTCTCATACAGATTTTGCACAGAGTTGCATGCCATTTCTTGTAATTCTCATTAATATTCATACGCTTCTTTTCTCACAGAAGTTCTCCCAAATAGTATCTCCTTCTATGAATGCTGGTGAGGAATGGACAGAAAGGATCGGAAATAACTTGCTGGAAAATTTGTTGTTCTGATTGCAATAAGTGTTCCCACACATCTCTCCACTCCCTTCATTCAGGCATACACCTGCAGAAGCCATCCTTTTCATTATTAATTGGGTTTAGTTTCCTTTATTTACAGAAACTACCTTTCTGCCTAGCACTACAAGAGCAAGTCAACATGACACCATTAGGAATAATTACATCTCAGTTTTTGCACAGAAATAACTTATTACACTGGCTGCTGGAGCAAAATATGTCAGTCAGACAGTTTTCCTTCCAAGACACTGCAACTTCCTTCATCAGAAATACAACAAGCAGGATCCGATTGCTGCCTGCAATCTATAACTGGCAAGGGATTCCCTTTAGCACCTCAGGAACAATTGATGTTACGCTGCAAACTATCTCACCCTATTCTATATGAGATACTAAACACATCCATACAGGACACTAAACACACCATCAAAGTCTTCCAAGAGATCATTCCCAACTAAAAAACCCCGTGCAGCAGGATCATTGTGTAACAAGAAATTAGCTGCTGATTAAGAAAGATCATCAGCACTTCTGGAAAGGGCTCTAACCCATGCGCCGGGCAGGCTTACATTACGTGTGCTGTTGCAACAGGGGCTTTTCAATCATCTCTTGAACAGCTGTAATTTGTATCATCTACTTTGGTCACCATGGAGAATGTTAAGTTACTTGCACCCTCTGAGGCTTCTATGCCTTGGGACATGATTCCCAAACACATTTTAGCACATGCTGAAATAGTTGCCTGTCAAGGAAAGGTGCCTTGAATCACAGTTAATCACCCATGCAACTTGCTGTTACCCAGCCACAAAGAAAAGAGATGATCACCCAACACCTGCAGGGGCGATGCTGCCAGGAGCACGAGGAGGCCAGAAAAGCAGGTGCCGGTTAACTCTTGCACATGAACAGTTCATTAAAATGAATCACATCCCACAGAGGCGAATTCAGGATGTAATGACAGTGCCCGACTTTCGAGATCTTGACTTTGCCAACTTACTAATGCCCCCAGCTCATGGATTCCTAAAAAATTAAAAGCCAAGAAGAAAAACTATCCTACAGTCCAGCAGTGCTGATATCTTACACATTTCATCAGCAGGATTTGGATGTTCAGATCCACAGCAAGTCCTTCCGTTAACTGACAACGAGGAGCAGTACAAAGCTGCTAAAGCTCTCACCGACCTCCAGTACAAAGGGATGGAGATGATAATTGTCAACTGCCTATGAGACAGGAGATACAAATGCTTGATTAGTGGCTCCAACTCCATACACATCAGGTACACCTTGCCATCCCCAGCCTCATCCTAATGTTCTCATCCTTCTCTGTCACTCTCAGCAGCTCCTCCCAGATCACCTCCCACCTCCAAGACCTGCTATTTCACCCACAGCTCTTCCCAATTCTCCCTTTTTGTCTACTCTCCCTCAATAATCAAAACCCAAGAGGCTGCCTCCTCCACTACCTGGAACAAAAGGTGTTTCCAGCCACCTAGAAGCTCTAAGACTAAAACAGCACATCTATAATCTATTCCTTGGGCTTTGTATAACGCAAATACAGCCTCTTTGAGAATGTGTCAGTTCTCATGCACCTGTCACATTTAAGCACAGGCTTCCACTCAGTTCATGCTGTATTTGGACATTTCCCAGCCGGCACATTCTCCTCCTGTACCATCCCAGGGGTCTTGTACCAGCTTCCACTACGAAGCTGCTCACCAGTCACATTCCCAAGTTCCCCATCACTTCAGTGGTAGAGCTGCAGTAACTGGGCTGCATACTTTTCAGGCCAGGATTAGCATTGCTTCAGCCAAGCCCTAATGGCCCGTCCTGTAGCGTATCCCACCACATCTCCTCAACGCCAATGCAGTCGCAGTTTTATCACCGCTTTCGGGTTCATCCTGTCTATTTGACAGGCAAATGGGAGAGTCTTAACAATTTGCTCAGTGGCCTTTGTTCTCAGCACTGCTTCTTGCCTCACCTGCCTGGAAAAGGGTGAGAACGGACATGTTATGTCACCCAATGGCTGCTATAAAGGCCTAGACAGCTACATTAGAGGACTAGAAGCATGATTCAAACCTGGCCAGCAAATATTTCAAAGCTTCAAACAGCCATTATACAAACATGTTAATATGGACAGCAGGCCCTGGTCCTGCCGTTGAAAGGATCATAGAATGGCTTGGGTTGGAAGGGACCCTAAAGACCATCCAGTTCCAACCCCTGCCATGGGCAGGGACACCTCCCACTGGATCAGGTTGCTCCAAGCCCCATCCAACCTGGCCTGGAACCCCCCCCAAGGGATGGGGCAGCCACCTCTGCTTTGGGCAACCTGGGCCAGGGCCTCCCCACCCTCACAGGAAACAATTTCTTCCTAAGATGTCACCTAGATCTTCCCTCTCTCACCTTAAAACTATCCTCTCCCTGTCCTATCCCTGCACTCCCTGATCCAGAGCCCCTCCCCAGCTTTCCTGGAGCCCCTTTCAGTACTGGAAGTTGCTCTAAGGTCTCCCCACAGCCTTCTCTTCTCCAGGCTGAGCAACCCCACATCTCTCAGCCTCCAGAACTGGATGCAGGGCTCCAGGTGGGGTCTCACCAAAGGGGCAGAATCCTCTCCCACATCTGCTGGTCCCACTGCTTTGGATGCAGCCTAGGACACTGCTGGTTTCTGGGCTGCAAGTGCACATTGCGGGCTCACATTGAGTTTCTCATCCCTCAGCACCCTCAATTCTTTCTTTTCAGGACTGCTCTCAGTTTACTCTCTGCCCAATCTGTAGTTGTGCTTCTCTCTGCTTTGGCTTTTAACAGCTCAAAGGTAGCACCAGGAAGGTGGACTTTGGCCCAAGCTCAGTGCGCACTGAGGGAAAGCCCTGCCTTGCCCTCTCCCAGCACAGCTGGGGGCACAGCTGGTGGCGACCCCATGCCAGGGCTTGATAGGAACTCGCACGGCCTCCTCCTAACCAGAGCATTCTGTGAGCCCCAGAACCACATCTCATTCAAAAGCAGCTGGGATCCATGAAGCAGGTGAGGCTCAGCAGGAGGTGGGCAGGACAACCGTGGGCACAGCAGGACAGGCTCAGGCTCATCGGTGAGACAGGACAGCCAGGGACAGACCTAAGTCTCTCTGCAGGGACAGGGCTGCCACAGACACCCCTCTCCATCCTGGTGCCCACAGTCTTTGGGTGGGTCAACTTTTTCCAAAGGCAAAGGAGCAGTAACCAGGCGCTGTTCATGCTGTTTCTAGCCCACGGCGGGGTTCCTCATCCCTGTATCCCAACTGTATTCCCTACTTTCCAGATGGTCAGGGTGACGGGAGAGCAAGCTTAGTGTCACCTGCGCTGGCCCCCACCCTGCAGAGTACAACCCAGTAAGAAAATCTCCCCTAAAACCACTGAAATCAGGGGTATCAGCCCTCACCTCCGGTCCATTTTGTGCCAACACTGACTGCTCACCACACTCTGCAAAACCGATCCCGTCACTTGTACTGCAAACAGTAAGATGCAAACAACTTGCTCCTGGCTTTTTTGATAACAAAAACTACAGATCCAGCGCAGCAAACTGGCCACCACAGGGATGCAAGTGGGAATTTTACACTGGCCAAAGTCTGTTGCTAACAAAAAAAAAAAACCCACCATCTTCCAGAAATGATTGGAAAGTAAGTGGAAGAGCTTTGAAGCCCAGCTCCAGGAATACAAATAGAATATTCAAAAGAATATTGATGAGTCCTTTATTTTCTTCATGTCTCAGATACCCAGCTGGAAAACTTACAAGAGAGATTCAGCCAAGTATCATTCTATGTAGTGAGGAGAAGCAGTGAAAATTAAATTCTAAAACCCATCAAGCTAAAATAAAAGTCCTTGCAGGGGTGCTGGAGAGCTTGTTACAGGCAAAGATCAGAACAGTGGAGCTTGCCACTTCCCCTCCAACTGCACTAACAATAGGTCAGAAAATAAGGAAATAACTTCCAGCTCCTATTCCATAATATTTTCATCCGTCACTGAACACCCTCTGGGCTTTCAAGCTTGCACTCAGCTTGTGAGCTGCTCAAGGCTGCTCAGACTTGCCAGCTGCACCAGCAAGTCCCCAGGCAGAGAGCCCAAACCTCCCCTCCTTTAGAGGAGACTCCCCACTGTATCCAAGAGTGTGGTGAGAGAGGATAAAGCAGCCTCAGAGTTGGGATGGAACTGTACCTGTCACAGGCCCAGGAAGCAGACTGGAAAGGTCCAGTTCTTAGGGCTAATCCCCACTGAGCAAGTTACTTCTTTCTTTAGTAGGAAATACACTCATTGCACTAAAGTTTTTCAGACTATGGAGAGAAACCGAGTTTGCTGAGCTGGGACTTTGGTAAAGGCAGGTAGGTAGGAATATATCAGAGATAATTTCCATACATAGTTGATAAAACCAAACCAACAAACAAAAAGTGCCTCTCAGAACATTTTTAGTGCCATGCAAGCAAAGTTAGAGCTTGAAGGGCTCCGAGGGTGGCACGCAGGGGTAAGAAGATACCTATGGAACAAAATTGTGCCAAGGAAGCAGCACTGCCAGAGCTGGTACAACACAAAGTCATTCTGGATCTGAAAGAAACTGGTAGATCAGATATTGTTCTGTACCTTCACAGCGGTATTGACTCAGACCGCATTGACAGAGCAAGCATTTTCAGTCTGCACCAAATCTAACGAGCCCTTATGGAATGCAGCCTGTCCTTTAGCTTCACATGACTGTTGGAATCCCACCACTCATTCCTTGCTTTGTGTCCCTTGGCACCCTGCTCGACTGATCTGACTCTGTGGACACATTCCTGTCCTGCAACTGGGAAAAAAGACGTTCCCTGCTCTGGGCTGCCCAGCTCCCAGCACACCTGCAAGTCCACCTACACCCATTACAAAACCCTTACCCTCTTGCTAGGTACATGCCCTAAGAGACCAAACAGAGACCAGGGTAGCACAGAGCAGGCCAAGCTTAACCCTCTCGGAGATTGTTTTGTACCAAGAAGCCTCACGTAGATTAAAGATACAGCGACAGAGCAGAACCACACACTACAGCTCACCTTCCGAGGGGTGTGTGTGCCAACAGGGAGAAGTGACAAATCTCTACAGAACACATTCCTCTGGCAAACTGCTCCTAAAGAATGGAGGCAACTCCAAGCAGGTGAAAGGAGATGAACTGATGGTCAAAGTCCAGAGAAGACAGTCAAAGGAACTTGATAAATAAAACCCGTCATAGCATCAGGGGCATACAAATGAACAATGTAAAAACGCATTAAGACTCAGCTATCTTGAATGCAGCCAGAGAACTTGTTGCAGTTCCTTCATCACGTTTTCCACCTGCTCTGTTTCCCAGTTTGTCCAGTGGAGAAAGCAAGGCAGATGTTCCTCTTCAGATGTTTCCCGTATCCTCCCAAGACTCTTTTCAAGCATCATCTGCTTTCCTGCTCTGTCTAAGGAGCAAAAGGGTCAAACTTTTTTGCTCTCTGCTTGTTATCCCACCAGAGGGCTCACTGGAAATGTGCCCAAAATGGCTCTCAGCAGCTGCACCACCTGTCTCAGGGTAAACATTTTCATTAACCTCAGCTGACCCAAATAATTAACAGTGCCCTGTATGGGAATGCTTTCCACCTGTCTCCTCCACATAATCTGAGAAGGTCCCAGTAAGAAGAGGGTCTGTGTCTATCTGCAGGGGACAAATGATGAAACTGTTTGTTCATAGTCCCTGGACAAAGACATCTTGCCAAAGTGGTGGAGTAGCCAGGCAGGAAGGAAAAGGTTTGATTCTGTTGTCCTCCCTGCCAGCACTTGGAGCAGGGACTGCCCATTCTCTGATAGAATATTGAATTGGAGACAGTGCTGAGAACAAGAGGGCAGGTGAAGAAGATAAAGACTCACCAGCAGAGCCGGGAGATGCCTGGCAGGTGCCTGGCCTTATAGCCCAGAAGCAGAAATGACAGACAGAAAAAGACCCACAAGGAACTTGTTTAAGCTCAGAAAGTCAGGCTGAATTTGAAAGCAAGAAAAAGTATGCCCAGGAGGCTAAGAAAACTAACAGCAAACTGGCTTGGATCAAGCGTGGTGTGGCCAGCAGGAGAAAGGAAGCGATTGTGCCCCTGTATTTGGTGCCAATGAGGCCAAACCTCAAATCCTGTGTCGAGTCTGGGGCCTCTTACTACAAGGTATTGAGCTGCTGGACTGTGTCCAGGGAACACCAACAAAACTAGTAAAGTATATAAAGCTCAAGTCTTATGAGGAGCAGCTGAAGGAACCGGGACTGTTGAACCTAGAGTTGAAGACCTGGCAAGGGGCAGTGCTGACTGCTGCGGAGGAAGGTAAAAAAACCCCCAGGGACACTTGCCAATCCACCCTGGGGGAAAAAAAGCCTTCCTCCCTGCAGCTGTAGGGCAGGAGAAGCCATCTTCGTGGGGCAGGAGCAGCAGGCAGTAACCTAGCCAAAGTGGGCTAAAGAAATCCTGATTAGTGGTCCTACTCGATGCTGCAGAGGAAGGCAAAAAACCCCTGGGGACCAGTGCCAATCTGCCCCAGGGGAAAATTCCTTCCTGACCCCAAAGCTGGCGATCGGCTGTTCCCTGAGCATGTGAGCAAGACCTGACTCCTCCTCCCACAAGCTGCTCATGCCTCCCAGAAGATGCCTGACCTCTCTTCTCCCTCAACCTGAAGCCATCTCAGGGGCTTCCAAGAGCGGCGAGCTGCTCCCAGTCTGATGGCCCTTCGGGGCAAGAACCCTTCTCCTTTCCTGTAGGGCACCAGTGGGTGCTCCAAAGCACTGGAACCCCTAGCGTCTTACTGGTACTGACCTTCGGTCTGCAAGAGAAAAAGAAAGGGAGCACTCCAGTGCTCCTCAAGAAGGAATTCCCTTGTCTTACCACTCCTATCCACCTGAAAAGACCTCGTAGCCTCCAGCACCTCCAGGGCTTGGTGGCTCTTCTCATCTCCTGAGGAGCTGGCATCTGCTCTCCAATGTCTGGGACAGCATTTCACTCCATCAGCTGAGCCTCGAACGTGGCCCCACCAGGGCCTGGGCTTACACTGGAGAACCTCCAGCAGCTGTGTCCGGCCTTCAGCTTTCCTCCTCTATCTCTCTACATGTAATTCCACGGGCTCCGTAAGGGCATCCTCATGGATGTCTTGGAGCTTTCCCCAGCCCAGCTGCCCTGATGGTGAGGCTGGGCAGACTGACAGAGGGACAGGGGACGCTGCCCCTGGTACCCTGCCTGGGGCATTGTGACACAGGCGGCACGGGCACTGGCACTGTGACATAGCGGGGATGGGCACTGCCTGCCCAGCCACCCCCTCTGCCCAGCATCCAGGAGCCCATGCGGACCGTCCCTACCCTTGGTGGCCTTGATCTGGCTGGGAACAAACCATTTTCTGCGGCTGTAAGTGGGCTAATTTAAGCAGTCACAGCCTGGAAGAAAGTCAAAGCAAAACCACAGCAATAGGTTGTGATAGACGGTGCCAACAGAGCACCACAGGCTCACAAACCACGTGAGCAAGGATTACGCTGCTATGGTGGACATGTTGGTCATTTTCAGACTTGGAACGCTTGGTTCTCTGCTCAAACCACAACCAGGAAAATGATATCTCATCCAGACTGTAAAAACAGCCCACCACTCTTATCAGCATCACATCCCCTTTTCCCACTTGAGATCAAGCTACACTATTGGCCATGTTTATGTAGGATGTGAATTATGCTTCAGCCACAGGTGAAGCTTTCATAGAATCACCAGGTTGGAAGAGACGCACCAGATCATCGAGTCCAACCATTCCTATCAAACACTAAACCGTGCCCCTCAGCACCTCATCCACCCGTGCCTTAAACACCTCCAGGGAAGGTGCCTTAAACACCTCCAGGGAAGGTGACTCAACCACCTCCCTGTGACTTTAAGCTTTCTGAAACTTCTTTGCCTACCTCGATTTGTGGGAAGATGTACAGATCTTATCTAAAACCCTGGAAAAATCTCTTCCTCCTTTAGGATTTAATGTTTTGAGTGCTGAAAGCGTAAGCAAGGCACTGTTATTTTCATTTTGTAAATCAGTACCACAATTGGTACGTACTTTCAGCCTACAGAAATAAGGCCCTTTGTACCCTTACATTCATTTGGTGGTGGTGATGCCAGAGGTGAAAGAAAAGGGATTTGTTTCTCTCTGCATGAACCTTGCAGAGGTGTAGAGAGGATGCACGGTTTCCTCACCATTCCTTGTCAGTGGGTCAGGTGACATTTGTTTTGTATTGCTGTGTAACATTATGAATGACAAACTGTTTCGTGGGAAGGGTCATTGGTCACAGGAACAGGCTGCCCAGGGAGGGGGTTGAGTCACCTTCCCTGGAGATGTTTAAGGGATGGGTGGACGAGGCGCTGAGGGACGTGGTTTAGTGATCGATAGGAGTGGTAGATTTGATGATCCGGTGGGTCTTTTCCAACCTGGTGATTCTATGATTCTATCATTCTCAGTTCCTAGGGAATGGAAGAGTCTAGATAGAGGGCAAGAAGAAATACTATGCAAGTAATAACACTAAAGCCCTAAACTCCTGCTTGTTATAAAACTGAGAACACACCGGGTGGGGGGAAATGTTCCAAATTTGGACCCCTGACTTGGTATCAAAAGCAGAAAAGCGTGGAGTCCTTTCAACCATCAAAGCAGTATGTATATTTTAGCAAACTGAAGAGAAGTGCAAAACGCTACTGAAAGCAGCCTCCAGAATGTGATTTTCCCCTCTACTTATTCTCCACTGGGATTATATGAATTTTTGTCCGTGAAAAACTGCAGGCGGAAGAGCCTCCTATGTCAGATGTGATTAGGAATTGTGGAATGCACAGATCTCATGGTGCTAATAAACCCCCATGGTGCTAATAAACCCTTTTACTGCTGCTCTATAGAAAAGTCATCAGGAGATACTGCTTAGGGTCAGAACTGTGTAAGTGAAACTATGGCTTAAAGACTGTATTGGCAGTACCTAAAGATTATGAGGAGCTGCAAGAACTTCTTCAAACCAGGAGCTGATTAAGCTAGGGAAATACAACCTACTGCCTAGGAGACTTTCTTACGTGATACAGAAATGGTTAAAGAGAGTATGCAATCAGAAATTTGCTCAAGCAAGTGTGGTCAGGGATATCCCAGGTAGTTTGCAATAATAAAGATGAAAGTGCATTTCAGTCTGGATGAGGATTTTTCAAGTCCCGCATCTGAAAACAAGTCTGTTTATTTTTCCTTCTAAACAAAATAACAACCATCCATTCCAGTTGCGTATTTAACACTTCTGAAAGGCAGAAGATTTCCTTTGCCGTTCACAGCAGCTCTCCTTCAGTATTGCTCCCAATGTGGCTGACACTTCAAGTACTTGGCAAAGTGAACTCATCTTTCCTTCAGCTCTTCGACCTTTCCATGTTCTCGCTGCTGGAGCTGCTGCCACTTTCTGCAGGGATTCCTCCAGCTCGTGTCCATGTTCACCTGCCCAATTTGCCAAGTTTCTGTCTGAGAATTAATAGAATTCAATCTTTGTATCTGTGCTACAAGCCTTTCTCCTTTCCTTGCCTTGGACGATTTTTTGAATGCTTTCTGAAGAATATACAAGCTGCACACATCATATGAGCTGTTTCTTCTTTCTCTGTGTGATTGTTTCCCTGCAAAGCCATGTCAGTATTGCTGAGTAACATTATGAATGGCAACATTGGCATGTGACACATTAAATCAGAGTAATGAAAGTTCAATTGGCAGACTCTGTGAAACAGGTAAGTTCTCTTTCTTTGTGAATTTAAAAGAAGAGAAGAAAAACTTGAGGTAATGCAACCTGTCATTTCATGAAAACTGTTCAAGGTGTGGTGCTTGACTTACATGTCTTCCTCATCTGCTCTTGGCTCATGTCTGCCCTCATCAACAGCATCAGCACAGAATGATCCTGAATCCTTCTTCTTTTCTTTTGGAAGCAACAGAGTTAATCTCCCTTCTGGAGAGGAATGAAAACATTCTTGCAGTTGTATGTTAGCTAACTATCAAAGTGTATGTAAAGTGGTAGCAACAGTAACAAACATCCTCCCACGTTCAATCAATAAACCCCAAATCTTTCTTACCAACTTCCTTTCCAGCCAGAGTAGGATCTCCTGAAGCGACATCCCTGTCCGCTCAGACATTCAGCAGTCCCAGAGGCACTTCGGCTTGCCAATCCTTTCTCTTTTCCTTGGTGTCGTCAATACTCTCTGACCCTAAGTGGAAGTGAAAGGCAAAGCAATGTTCTGATAGGATGAGCTGCTACAACATGAGGGAGTTGGGGTTGTTTAGCCTGGAGAAGAGGAGGCTGAGGGGAGACCTCATTGCTCTCTACAACTACCTGAAAGGAGGTTGTAGAGAGGAGGGCTGTCCTGTATCAGCAGGGCCATCCACAGAGGGATCTTCTGCCTGTTGGCGAGTGAGAGAGCCTCCCGCCAGCTCAGGGAGGCCCTCGACAGCGGAGCAGAGGTCCAGCTCCAAGGCCAGCCCGCGGTGCTGCTGGCTGTCATCTTCAAGGTGAATCCTGCTGACCTGGAGCCTGGTGTCTCCCAGCTCTGCTGGTACTGATGGGCACGGGCGAGAGCTGCAGCTGGAAGACAGTAGCCCGCTCGTGAGTGTGGGGGATGCTGCCTGTGCCCCCTGCTGCAGTGGCCAAAGCCTCACACGGAGCCCTTAATGTTGTAGGACTTGCTGCGAAAGATCCCCTCCAAGCTCCTCCAGGACCATCTCTACAAAATCGGTGACTATGGTTACTGCTTCAACAGGTCTTCTTTGGACAGGGCATACACATCTTCTGGTTCAAAGAGTGTCTTTTAACATTGTTCTGTTTTTCTCCTTCCAGAATGGCAAAGAAAGCCTGAAGCAAGTCAGGCCCCTGGAGAGGCAAGACAAAGAAGCCTTAGAAAAGGAATGTAACACCAAGGTATCCATCCTTATTGCTCTATGCTTAATTGCTTACATCTGTACATCGAAAATGATTGCCTTCCCACATTAGCTTTGAAAACCAAGTGCTCTGAGAGTCAGGTAAGAGTACTGGTGTGCGTTTGCCCAAAGTTTAGGGGAGAAGCTGGTATCCCAAAGAAAACAAATGGGTAGCAGAGCTTTTCTGATTGTTGGAAGGAGACTCCCTTTAGGCACTCCCAGACAGTCATCAATCTCAACCTATTCAACTTCCTATCAAACTGCATTGGTAGTGTAAGGGAACTCTTCTTGTCTCCAAGTTGAAGTGAAGTCAAGTCAGCCTGCCAATTTCTTCACATTTTGTTCTAAAACATTATTCTCTAGAGTGTTTTTGAAATTGTAAATGGAGATGGGAATTGAATGGAAATAAACCTAAGGTGTCAGGAAGGTTTCTGACCATAAGATCATTGTGAAGTGTCCTAAAGGTTGCTTGTGAAATACTGCATGGATGCTGTACCCTATTCAAATGCTGATAGTGGCTGAGAACCCGCTGTAAGAGCCAACTCTGGGTACTGCAAGGATTTGAATGCAGGGATTCTCAAAGACACCTTCCCTTAATATCAAAAGTGGATGCAATCATTTGGACATATCCACGCACTCTGTTTCCAGAAGTCTATTTTTGCCAAATTTGTTCAACTTTGATTTTGTAAGAGAGAAGTAAAATACCGTTAAATAAGGGTTATTTTCAACAGAAGAATATTTTTCAAGTTTATAGTATCATATAAGCTCTTCAAATTCATATAACATAAATGGTTTTATTTAATGAAAGAGCTCATCTCAAAATCGAGTTAGTCTGCAAAGGCCAAGTTTGATTTGTAAACTGTTTTTGGACATCTCTGTTTCTCTTTACTAGTATACAGAACACTCTTGTCATTAACCAGCTCTTATTTAGGAAAAGTGAAGGAGAGTCTGGACAAGAGGGTGTGCTTTCATTTCTTAAAATGGCATTCCCAGCTGATGGACGTGCAATAGCTGCCTATTAAGTGTTTCGCTGTCTCCAGCCAGCAGTGGCTCTGAGCGGTGACACGTCTCCTCTCACCTCTTCCTGAATGATGCGAGGTGCTTTTTCAGATGGACGTGGTGACCCCCATGGGTTTGTAAACAAGTCAGCTGTCTCCCTTGTCAATCTGGTCCTGTCACGACAGGGTGAAATGTCTTTCCTTTTCCTGCCAGGATACGACGTGGCTGACAGGGACAAGCTGTAGTATCTGACTGCTTTGTTATGTTTGCCTTGAGGTGGAAGAGTTGACGTGTCAACTAGCAGCCTCCGAAGAGTCCCAGCAAGCGGTTTGCCGCAAAGCTCAGCAAGATCTGCTTGAGACACAGGAGCGGTCAGGGCTGAAGACGCTGTAGGTTGTGCATCTCCAGAAGATTCTGGAGGAGAAGAGGAGCCAATGGGAGGACGCAGAACATCAGAACAAGATGCTGCAAGTGTGTCTGCTGTCCAGCAAAGGAGTCAATGGGAAGAAGCGCAGTATCTCAACGTAGACATTCAGGCTTCGTTGAAGGCCTTTGAGAGTGAAAATGCCAGGTAAATGGAAGGCTGTGAGACTCCCTTCAGTTTAATGGATTTCCTCTTTCAGATCTTTGCATATGGATGTGACTGTGGCAGCGTTGCCTAAGAAGCAGAGTTCTCCCCAATCCATGTCGTTACCTTTCATTCTCTTGATGTGTTTTGTTTCCTTTTTGTTTTAATCCTTCAACTGCAGTTTTTTTTGAAGACAATAGCTTTTGGAGTAGTCTGTTCCTTCAAAGGAGGTGTTTTTCATTAGGTCAGCATCTTCATGTCGTTAAATGACACTTGCAGGTTTTTCAAAGCTGAAACGCACCAAAGGAGGCAGGACGAGTGGCAGGATAAGGTGCCAGATAGATCCATCAGCTCCACCTTGGGCCCAGGAAACTTGAAACCTTGGGGCTCTGTATTGGTCTTCCATCCTGATACCTTTCTTGGCAGAAGCCATCTCAAACCCATGATTTCAAACCAAGCCAGAATCCCTTCTGAGGCCACCACGAAATGAGAACGTTTCTTATTGCCGTCTGTTTCCTTGTTCCTCCTCAAATCCCACCATGTGTCTGGAGAGGCCCGAGCAGGGTCCTCACAGGAGTTGATGTTCCTGAGTGTCCAAGGGTTGCAAGAAGGAAGGGAAAGGATAGGTAGGCTGCCTCTCCTGGTGAGGTTCTGCCAGTCTTGAAAACCATCTTCACTGAAGAGGAGAAATGAAGGCAGTGCCCTCTTGCTTCCCCTGTGAGGAATCCTGCAGCTTCTGTAAGCATCTCAGTATTTCCTCCATGCCTTCATCACCTCTTTGGTTTCGGCCTTCGCTTCTCCAGCTGAGAGTTGTGTGGGTGCTGCCAAGCCTTAGGAACTCCCCAAAACCACCTCGCTGTCAGCCGCTGCTGTTCCTAGCAGAGTGTGCAAGTGAGGGATAGAAAATGTTTTTTTTTTTAGCTACAAACTTCTCCCTTACAGCCTCCTCAGCCAAAAGGAAAATCTTCCTCTTCCACAGTGTCTTCCTTTCCAGACATTGTGATGCTTCTATTCCCACCCCATCTCACAAAGACGGGGTATTTGGCCTTTCTCCTGTGGAAAGGGCACACGCTCAGGTGTGGCCACCAGCCTCCTTGTTCAGACAAACTTCAGCAGACAAAGCAAATTTCCCTTGTTCCTGGGAGTCCTAAGAGTTTATTGAGTGTTGTTCCATGTAGTGATGAGTTGCCTGCTCTCTCTTTCAGACTGACTCACTCTCTGGAGGAGAAGGAACTGAACCTCAGAACCCTGGAAAACCAACTTGCCCAGCACGAGGAGATGTTTCAGCTCCTTTCTGCTATCGAAGAGGCGCAGCGGCAACATTCAAACCACAGAAGAGACGTCGAAAAGCTCAACGAGCAGGTGACCTATGCACTAGCATCTTCTCCTCTGGGGGCATGGGATAACCCTTCAGCTTCTAGGCCCCAACTTGTTTCCCCTCCCAAGACCGTACTCTGCCTCCTTCTGCTCAGACTTTGCCCACTGAGATCAAGGCCGGATCTGACTCTGTTTCCCCAATTCTTTCAAAGTGATGCCATGAAATCTCTGAGGAGAAACAGAAGGCTCCTTTGGAGCATCTCAGTGTCTGTTGCAGGTTGCTGTCCCCAGAAGGTGTTCCTCCCTCTGTTGGGCACCGAGCAATCTGGTGACACAGAAGGGATTGTTGCAGTTGCTGGAAGGCGCTTCCCTCTCAGCCAGTTCATCTGGCATTTGGGAGGTGCAGCACGAAGGATGCTGATTGTCTTTCCTTCTTCTCCCAAGCGTCCCTGGCAGCCGTGCTCTCCGTGCAGGGATGCTTCATCTGCCCCTCACCTTGCCAGCCCCCTCCTCTCACCCACGCCCCCAGAGCTTCACTCCTGAGCCTGGAAAGCAGGAAAGCCCTTCAGCTGGACCATTCCTTTGGGGATGGGGAATTTTCTTTTGGACCTGCAGCCTCTAGGTAGCTCTTTACAGCCTTTTTCCCCTCTGTTTGAATCCTTAGCTTTGCGCCTTCTGTTTCCAGTGTGGTTTTTGTGTGAGGTCATTCCTCCTTCTTCCCTTGCTGGGCTTCCCGCTCCTCTGCCTCAGTCGCAGAGCGGTCGCTGAGGCTCCGTGCATCTGTGTTACAGACACAGGCGCTGCGGGAAGAAGTGCTGAAGAAGGAGGGTGGCCCGGCAACTCGAGGGATGCAGCTGCTCCAGGCTCTGGAGGAGTCCCGAGCAGGCGAACGGTGCTTGAGGGACGCTGTGCACTGGCTGGAGGATCAGGTGTCTGAATGGCATTTGAGGCTTTGCAGCAGAGAGAGCAGAGCAAAGGCATTGGCCGCAGAGTGTGAGCAGGGGAACAGCGCCCACTGCAAAGCCCGACAGCAGCTGGACCAACTGCACTGGGTTCGTCACTCCATGATCTGCAACAGCCACTGTCTGCTGTGCATGAAGAGGCACTGTTTGTCGGAGACCCTTCAAGCAAAGCGTGAGACAGAATGGCTTGTCTCCTCTCAGCAGGGTCGTGCCTGGCACGGAGCTGTTTCTCAAGCCGAGGACCGCCCTGCAGAGCTGTCGGTGGACAGAGAGGCAGTGGCCCTACAAGACCTGCGTCAGCACGTGCAGCGGGCTCAGCGAGATCCAGTAAGGTGGCTGCGGTGCCCCTAGAAACCCTGTCCCTCTGCTGGGCCGGCCGGACAGGCAGAGGCGCCAGAGGCAGAACGGCTGTGAAATCTTGTGGGCCAGGTTGGCTTGTGCCGTGGGGAGAAAGGAGAGTCGGGATCTCGTGCCCCGTTCTGGCCAACTGCTCCTTCCTGCCTTGGCTGTTTCTGCCTTGGTGTTTGTGTGCAGTGGGAGGTGCTTTTCCCCCTCTTTCAGCACAGTGTCCGTGGGGTAGTTTCAATGGCAAAACAATGGTCTGAACACCAATGGATTGCAGTTCTTCATTACGTATGGCAAGCAACCACACCTAGACATGAAGTACACTGTGTTTGGGAACTAAGTGATGCAACTGCATGCCTCCTCACTGTAGCGTATGAAGGATCTCAGTATTTCAGGGCATGTGCAATGCACATTTAGAAGCTTCTAGTTGTACAACTCGTTAAAATATTGGGTGTGTACGTGTAAATGTACACTGTTACCTGAATGAGTTGCCCCAAAATACTGCTCCCTTTTTCTTAGGAGCAGGGAATTCAGCAGAAATAAGCATATTACAAATTACACTGAGAATGGAGCTTTATTTCCTTTCTTTCCCTCTCTCCCCTTGGTTATTCCAGCTTGGCTTTGCATCCATGACCAAGGGGATGCATCCCGAATTTAAACAAACTCCATAGCACCTGCATGCAGGGTTGTTGGGTTTACTGAGAAGTAAAAATCGGATTTGGTGCTGGAGCTGGCAATGGGTGTGGTACCGACACGGTCATAGAATGGACCTGTGCGTGCTTCTCTTCAGGTGGAGCTTCATGTAGGTCAGATAAAAGTCACAGAATGGACAGTTTATAAAACCAGATGAGAGTGTTTAAGATGGATCATCCTTTTAAAACATTCTGATGTTGGTAGACACTGCTGATAATATATTACCCTTTAAAGCAAATGTTTAATGCTTGGGTCTTTCAGATGTTGCTTTTTCTATCTCAGAGTCATGGTAATGTCTTTTCTTTTGTGTGTTGTTAAAAAGTCTCTAGTGTACAAGTGAATCTGCTGAGAAAAATTGTCCTTATGAATTGGAGTTGAATATTCAAAGGAAACTATTGAAGAGTGAAAATACTATTTTCTACCACTTCTACTGTTCATTGGCACCTAAGCATGGGTGATCCTTTCATTTCTGAGTTTGTTTAGAAGTGCGATTGAATGATTTTTTCTGACATTGTTCTTAGAGAAGAGTAGAGGCTCTGACAGATGAACTTTACCAGATTTTCTGTGGCAGTTGAAGATACTCCTGCTCCAGCTGCAGAATCACAGAATCATAGAATCACCGGCTTGGAAAAGACCTCTGAGATCATCGTGTCTGACCAAACCTTCCTGCCACTAAACCATATCCTTAAGTACCTCGTCTGCCGGTCTTCTAAATACCTCCAGGGATGGTGACTCCACCACCTCGCTGGGCAGCATCTAACTCTGCCTGATGACCCTTTCATTGAAAATTGCTTTCCTAATCTGAACCACCCCCCGGTGCGACTTGAGGCTGTTCTCCCTTGTCCTCTTGATGTTTGCGTTAAAGACATGCCAACCCTTTTGCTCTGTAGCCACAGAGCTCCCGGACACATTCTTTAGAGACTGGTCAGATAACTACTGGATTGTGGAGTTTAAAGTGCTCTTGAAAAGAGTTACTTGAGCTGGATCGTACTTTGCTCATTTAATGCGGGATTTTCAGGAGCTGTAACATTGCTTGGCAGCTGTTACAGAGTAGTCTTGTGTTTTAGAAGCCATTTTCACCAGAGTATCATACAGGATTTTGATTTTTAAACATTGCATTTTATACTTTTAAAACAAGAAAAGTTTTTTAAATAGATTTTTTTTTTGGCTACTCATGTTTTCTGCCTTATCTTCCTTAGTGATATTATGTTGAAACAACGTCCCTTGCTACAATTTCATGCTACCAGTGTTCTGAATCTTCCTCGTGTAAATTCTAACCCTCCTTAATCCACTGGTTTGCAGAAAATAGAGTAGGATTTGCAATTTTTTCCCCTAGGTGAGAGCAACATCAAAGAGAGATGAATCATTTCTCTCCCAGAGGATTAAAGCCTCTTTTTGTGGAGGGATTGCTCTTGTACTGCTCTATTGGAATGAGAACCTCTTCAGTCTGCCCAAAAAGTAGATCAGAAACCATCGCTTCCACCTGTGCACAGCGCCTTTGGTATAAAAGAGTGCGCGTTTGTGTCTTTACAGAGGTGTTGCCTGAAACTAGGTAACCGTGGGTTTGCTCTAACTTCTTTATCATGACTCTATTGCACAAGCAATAGGGGTGCCGAACTGTAGGATCTTAATTCAGGCATCCATTTTTGCCATCTTTGTCATCAAAACCAGCCTGAATTTTCATCAGAAAGTGTTGTTAAGTTCTCACACCTGGCTTATTCTGTGGCTCTTCAACATGGGCATTTGGAGCCTGTTATTCCTCATGGCTGAGTGAAGAGATTAAACCTGGAGTTTCCTGGATGACATACACCACAGGAAAGTGATAAACTTGCCATATAGGCAGTAAATATACAGGACACAACACGCAACATGCCCTTCTGGCAAAGAGGCCAACAGCATCCCAGGCTGTGTTAGAAAAGGCTTCACCGACAGGTCAGGGGAGGTGGTGCTTCCCCTCTCCTCAGAGATGGCACCCCCAGAGCTGCAGTGTCGTGTCCAGTTCTGCATTTCCCGCTACACGGGAAACACGGCCGTGCTGGAGCAAGTCCAGGGAAAAGCAGCCAACATAATTAAGAGACAGGAGCATCTGTTCTACCAGGAGAGGCCGAAAGCCGGGGCCGTTTAGCCTAGAGAAGAGAAAGCTCAGGGGATGTTCTCAGTGTGCATAAACTCTGATGACGGATGAGGGGAATAAAGACAGCAGAGCCGGACTCTTCTCAGAGGTGTCCAGAGACAGGACATGAAACAAATGCTCAAGCTGAAATAGAGGAAAGTGCTTAACACCTTTCTCCCTGTGAGAGTGACAGAACACTGGAACAGGATGTTAAAATGTCCGGGTAGACACGGCCCTAAGCAACCTGCCCTGGCTGATCCTGGTTTGAGCTGGTGGGCTGGCTCCATCTCCAGAGACAGTTTCCAGCCTCAGCCACTCCATGGTTCTAAACCACTCAGATTTTTAAACTCCTAGGAGTATAGGCAGGAAATTCCAGAGGAATTCCGGTTCCAAAGACAAACTGTGGAACTGGCCACTCTCTCTACTGTAAAGGTTAGAAATCCTGCCTAGATTAACCAGCTTCTAAACCAAACAAAACCTTACTGAAATGCACCTCTAGTATCAGGCTCCCAAGAAAGGAAAATTATTATAATCAGCAGTGGTTCTGTGACCTGTTTTTCAAACCACACTGCACAGCACCATCTTTTGGTGACAAAAAGTTGGATTTTGTTTTTCTTTCAGGCTTGACAAAAAAAGCTCTCACCATACGAGAGACAATTTTGCTGCAAGAAATAGTACTTTAAAATTAAGCAATTCAAAATAGACAACTTCTGTAAAACAAAGAAGCTACCAAAAGTTTATCAACCTGTAGAAACACGGAAAGTGAAAAAATACCCTTTAAAATGTCTTAAACTCTTCATCAAGAGCGTCAGGCATGAACCTTGTGATGACTTTAACAAGTAAAGGAAAGTGCATATTGTTCCCATATTAAACCATGAAATCTCGAAGCAGGCATCACAGCGGAGCGTTCTTCTGAGCTTGTACATGGACTCACAATGGCAAGGTGGGGGTTAAAAGCAAACAAAGGCATGTGGGCACCGGCCCTTTGTGACATCACTGCGGTGGATCCTGGTACCACCGTGTGGGGCAGGGGCAGGGGCAGAGCTGCTGGCAGAGGTTGGCGGGCAGGAGGCTCCAGGGGCTGAGCTGGGAAAAAGCCGTCCCTGAAGAAGAGCCACCGAGGGGTCTTTTGGAGGAGGAGAGAGTGAGGTGGCCTGGGGAACCTGGGTGTTGGCGTGGGCCACCACTGCGAGGGGAGCCTCCTGAGGAAGCCTTCTTCCTCCAGTTCCGGGAGGCTTTACGCTTGCCAGCTCTTCTCCTACAGCTGGAAAAGGAGCACGGCGAGCTGGGCATGAGCAGGACTCTCCTTGAGTGCCTCACACATCATTTCTGAGCCCAGGTAAGAAGCTCTCCTGCCCGAGGGGATATGATGCTGGACCTCATGGTCACTGATACGAGGGAACAGCAAGACTGGAGGCAGCCTGGGCTGCGGTGGTCACGTGCTGGTGGATTCGAGGGCCTGAGGGACATGGGACGGGAAAGGAGCAGAGTTGGGACCCTACATTTTGGGAAAGCAGACTTGCAGCTCTTCAAGGAGTTGATTGGTAGGACCTCGTAGGAAACTGTCCTCGGGGACAAGGGAGTGGCACAGAGCTAGAAAATATTTAACAATGCTTTACATAGAGCTTGGCAAGGGAAGCAGAGACTGACAAGAAGGGCTAGTACAGATACTTCAGCCCAAAAAGGAAGGTTAAAGAGAGCGTACCCCCCCGATGAACAAAAATGGTGGACCTGTATCGACAGACGAGGGCATGGCTGAGGTACTCAACAACGTTTTTGCCTCACTGGCAACTGCTCTCCTCACGTCCCCTCTCTTAATGAACAACAAGAAGGAGATTGGGGGAGTCAAGCCCCTCCCACTGCAGTTTGCAGATGACACCAAGCTGAGCGGTGCAGTTGTTACACCAGAAGGATGGGCTGTCATCCCGAGGGACCTGGAAAAGCTGGAGAAGAGGGACTATGTGAACCTCATAAAGTTCAACAAGGCCAAGGGCAAGATCCTACACCTGGGGTGGGGCAATGCATGGTTTCACTGCAGGCTGGAGGATGATGTGACTGAGAGCAGCCCTGCGGAGAAGGACCTGGGGGTGCTGGTTGATGAGAACCTCAACACAAGCCGGCAGTGCGCGCTCACAGCCCAGAAGGCCAACAGTGTCCTGAGCTGTATCAATAGAAGCGTGGCCAGCAGAGCGAGGGAGGGGATTCTGCCCCTCTACTCCACTCTTGTGAGACCCCACCTGGAGTACTGTCTCCAGTTCTGGAATCCTCAGCATAAGAAGGATACGGAACTGTTCGGACAGGTCCAGAGGAGGGCCACAAAGATGATGCGAGGGTTGGAGCACCTCTGCTATGAGGACAGGCTGAGGGAGTTGGGCTCCTTCAGTCAGGAGAAGAGAAGGCTCTGGGGAGACCTTGTAGTTCCTGAAGGGGGAACTGGAGGAAAGCAGTGGAGAGACTGTTTAGAAGGGCACGTAGTGATAGGATGAGGGGGAATGGCTTCAGATAGGAAGGGGAAAGATTTAGATTGAACATTAGGAAGAAATTCTTCCCTGTGAGGGTGGTGAGGCACTGGCCCAGGTTGCCCAGGGAAGCTGCGGCTGCCCCATCCCGGGAGGTGTTCAGGGTCAGGCTGGATGGGGCCTTGGGCAACCTGGTGTGGTGGGAGGTGTCCCTGCCCATGGCAGGCGGCTTGGAACTGGATGGGCTTTGAGGTCCCTTCCAATCCAAACCATTGGATGTGTCTTGATTACAGACGTGGCATTCCAAGCAAACAAATTATCCTGACATGGATCAAGAAGAAAGTCTGGATCTGGGAAGAGGCGGCAGGGCTAAAAAGAGAAAGAGCGGGTCACCAAGCGGTGCACAGGAGAGCAAGCGCTGTAAAATGGATCTTGAAAGCTGCAGTGGGTCTGAAAAGAGAAGAAGATCAGCAAGCGGTGCACTGGAGTCCCAGTACAACAAATCGGGTCTTGAAAGAGGCAAGACGGCTAAGAAGAGATCGAGATCAGCAAGCAGTGCACAGGAGAGCAAGCGCTGTAAGCTGGATCGTAGCGGGACGAGCGGTCACGAAACAGAATTGCAGGCAAGGCCCAGACTCTATGAATATTTGCAGGAGATGTGACCCATTCTAATGGAGGATTTCTTTATTTTGTGAAGATTAATTCTTATCTAGGCAGCAGTCGTTGAGTGGAGCAGGGATAGGGGGTTCTGTCAATAATATTAGTACTTTATTCCTTTTGCTGGGGTTTTTGCTGGGATTTGATTTTCTTGAGTGAAATGTACAGTTTGCAGGTACACTTGTGACTGCAAACAGGACAGTCTTGCTGTTTGCTCCTGGGATATATTTGACCAGCTCAATGAACAAGAACCGTTCACTGGAGCACCTGAAACACAGGCATCTCTCTTGTGCCTTCGGAATTTCCCTGATGACAGGCATTATTTTCAGCTCTCCTCGAAAAAGCAAGTCCGGGCTATGAAAGTTGCTTTTAACTTGGTATTGCAGAAACAGAGAGGAGATCACATCTGATTTTTACTTCTGTAAAACATGTTTATTAAGATGTTCTAAGAAATGCTGAAAAATCTGTAGAGTCAGATATGTATGACGTCTGCTTGCTAGTGGGGCAAGTGTTCTGGTCTTTGTTACGTATTTAACTACTGAAAAAGCTGCAGATAGGAGTTTTAATGTAAGATCTTCAGCTGAGATGGCCTAAAGTAAATGTGTATGCCGTGTGTGATGAACCAAACAATTCCTATCAAATATTCAGACTAGTGATTTAATTTCAGTTACTTTAGAGGAGCATTTTAATGTGGACAAAAGGCGATTGTATACAGTAATACAGAAGCACGTTCTGTCCTCTCTCTCTGGAAGATACATCTAAAAGATACCTTTGATGCATAGAAGAGAATCCTTAAATGCCTTTGCTTTAAACAAGAATACGGGCACCAAAATGTTGAAGGAAAATTCATGGAACCAACCTTGTGAAAGGAAAATAATGACCTTGTAATTTTCTGCTGCCTTCCCACTGAGAGTCTCTCACCTGAAAAATCTGTTCCTTGCCACCTTTCTGCCCTGGAACATAAACGATGCGCCCTGTGAATTGCCAGGGGCTGAATCGGAAATTGCTCCTGTCTACTGCTTGTGGCCTGACCCGTATCTGTGTGCCCGACTGCCTCCCTGCTGAATGCATTTTGTCTTCTGAGCTGAATTCACTTGGGCTTGTTAATTGGCTGGACAATCTTGATGCCGTTCCAGGCGAGTCATCGAAGGAGCACAGCCAGGAGCGTGGAGGACACCGAGGCCGGTCACCTGATCTGTCACTATGGAGACATGCTAAATGCAAGATGTATAGAATATTTTTCAATATTTTTTTATCCTTTCAAACAGAACAGTTCTTTTAGTGGAAGATTCAAGGGGGTTCTAATGTCTTTTCTTTCTCTCTTGACTTTTCGGTAGGGGGTGGGACCGTTATTTTTTTCATAATCTATTGTAAATATTACTAATAGTATATTCTGGGGCCTTTTCCCTCTCTTCCTCCCCTACCTCCAAAAACCAAAAATGAAGTTAACGAACTTAGTGGAATGGGATCCCTGTAAATGCACTTTGAAGAGAGTTGTCCAGTAACATCTCTCAGACCAGATATTTAAAATCTAGAACACAGCCTAGAACAACATTTGGTGATAGTACTTATCTCTTATTGTTCATTATTTGCTAGGCTGTTTAATAGCTGAGTAACTTCACCACTTGTATGATTCAGAGATCTCTTCTTTATAGATGAGGTTGTTGCTGTGTTGGGCCAAGGTGGTTATGGAAAAGTAGTGGAATGCCTCGATCATGAAACGTAAGTCTGTTAATTCAGTGCCTGTCATTTTTCTTACTGAGACTCTCAGCGTGAGGTCCGGGAAGTGCTTTCTGATCCTGTCGGGCTTTCTCTTTGCTTCCTCGAGTGCCGCTCTCTGTATTCCTCTAAGGCCACCGCAGCTGCCAAACCAAAGTGTGCGTTGGTTCATGCTGCTAAAAGCAGACCCTAGACATGAGGGCTGTGCAGGGCTGGTGGATGAGGCGAAGGCTGCGTCTTCTGCAGGCACAGCCCAGCTGGGTAGAGGTCAGTGCTGGTGGGGAGAGGTGGCCTGGAGAGAGTGCGGGGTGCAGCTGCAGCCCCCACACTGGGCAGCCTCGGGGCCCGTGCCCCCCAGCTCTGGATAACGAGCAGTGTCTGACATCGTGTAGCTTCCCTTAAAGCACCATCTGCGAGGAGGCAGCACCATTTGGGTTCTAGCAGAGTGGGCACTATAAATGAAAAATAAATTTTGTGTTTGATGGCACTTTTGCTGTGTGCAAAATAGTATGGAAGGAGGCTGTGTTCCCAGTCCCCGCAGAAGGCGTTTGACACCTCGGTGACATTTTTACTACTTCTTGGAGGACTGGAGGCGGCTTCCCATTTTTGATTAAGGGTCGTCTTAGGCTGCGAAGTGGGGAAGTTTTTCCAGTATTAGCCCAGCATTCAGAGAAATGAAGGGGAGGAAAAAGGGGATTGAAGAATGATACCGATCTTTAAAGGATCGAGTGTGTTTTCAAAATGTAAAGATGAAGTTTTAGTTATGTTTGTGCACAGATGACTCTGGGTTAAATGAAGTCAGTGTGCCCTTTTCCCAGAAGGTTTCCAGTGTTAGGAACAAGGCAGATGGGGTGTTAATTAACCAAGAGTCTGAGTTAAAAGTACTCATTGTTCTAATCACTGTTAAAACCTGTCTTTTCAGGGAAGGCAAACATGTGGCAGTGAAAATAGCAAAAAATTTCGATTCGTTCTCCAGAGCTGCTCGAGATGAAATAAAAGTGCTGGAGGATTTAAAAGCGTCAGACCCCAGCAATGCCTAGTAAGCACACAAAGCCGACTGTGCTGTCTTCTGGCTTAAAGACTTCTACTATAATGCTTTCTGTAACACACAGCGTACGTAGGAGTGCTGCACAACTTGCAATGCATGTGTTTCCATGCTTTTGCAGCCACTGTGTCCAGATGCTGCGATGGTTTGAGTACCGTGGACACGTCTGCATCGTTTTTGAGCTCCTGGGGCTCAGCACCTTTGACTTTATGAGAGACAACGACTTTGAGCCATTTAGCCTGGATGACATTAGGCATATGGCCTATCAGATCTGCACCTCTGTCAACTGTAAGTATGTTCCTTCTTTGCTTTATTTGTTAAAGCTTGTTTGCGGAACCCACTAAATGTATCATTTCTCTTGTAGTTTTGCATATGAACAATTTGACACACGCAGATCTGAAGCCAGATAATATTGTCTTTCTGAGGTCTGACTATGTAGAAGAGTACAACCCCACACTGGTAAGCTGCTGTCCTCTTCCCCAGCTCCCTCCTCCTCAGCCATCCTCTGCATTTATTTGGTCACTTGCATCCCATCGCCTTTCGTTTCAGGAATGCAGTGAACGCAAACTGAGAAAAGCAGACATCAGACTTGTGGACTTCGGGTGTGCCACATATGATCATGAGTATCATGGCACTTTGGCGACTACTATACCTTACAGAGCTCCCGAAGTCGTCCTAGGTCAGTAGAAGGTGGTTTGTTTGGCTGATCTTTCACGTATGAGATTTGTGTGCTATTGAATGGAGCCAGAGAAATATTTGACGTCTTATTTGAGGTGTTGAATGTTTGCAGCCTGGTCTAAACATGAACAACCTGAACCTTTTCACAGAGCTCGAATGGTCACACCCATGCGATGTTTGGAGCATAGGATGTACTCTCCTGGAATACTACCTTGGAGACTTAGTATTTCAGGTAGGGAACTATGAACCCAAAAGGGTGCAGCATGCATAACACTCCCCAACATGATGAACAAAGGCTATGGAGAGGTGGGGACTGAGAGGAATGGTCTGTGCAAGAAAGTAAGCTGCATTTCTCTGTAATGCCAAGTTGAAGAGAACGGAAGATGTAGGCACCAATGAATGTTCTCAGGAGCAGATTTTGACAAGCTGCTTCCAGTAGACATTTTGGCAGAGGCTTGAAAGGAAGGGTCGTCCTGTTAATGTATGGAATTTACAAGGTACCCTAATACTAGATGTGGCTTCATCTATCACCATGAGCAAATATTACTCGAAGGCCTCAATCCTGTCCTCTTAAGAGCATTGCTGAAGTTGAACTTGAAGAAGAAAGAAAAGAAAAAGCCCACCAAGGCAAGGGGAAGGGGGAGAAACTCCAGTAGATAGTAACTTCTTTCAGGAAATAGAGAACTCAAGCCTCTCCTTTTTTCCTTGACCAAGTGCAGTTTATTGCTTGCAGGGTATGGTCAAAAATGAAGTCAGGCTAGTGTGTGCTTCTTGATAGCTTCCACATAAGCAAGAATGAAAAATGTCTCTCTTGACTTCTCTCCAGACTGATGAAGACATAGAACACCTGGCGATGATGGAGCAATTGCTGGGGCCCTTGCCAGAGCAAATGATTAACAGAGTTGTTTCATTAAGGAAAAAGAACTATTTTTATAAGGGCCGGCTGGCCTGGGACGAATACAGGGCTGCTGGGCAACACGTCTCAGGGTGCTGTAAACCCTTGAAGGTGAGATTACAGGGGGAAGATGCTTCTTGGCAGAGGAGCTCCAAGTGCAATTCTAAGATTGGAAGCCTGTGTTTTGTTGTTTTCTTCTCGAAGGAATACATGACGTGCTATGATTGTGACCATGAGAACCTCTTCGATCTGATTGAAAAGATGCTGGAGTATGACCCAGACAAGCGCATTACTCTGGAAGAAGCACTGGAACATCCTTTCTTCCTCCCGCTGAAGCAGCAAAATAGCACATAGACTCCTAGAGCTGAGGCAGACGAGCTTCTCTGTCTGCCTGTTAAGAAATGTAAACTAGTTAAGTGTGGTTTGTTTCTTTGTGTATGTTATGTATTTAGTTATTGATGCTGAATTCAAATTCATTGTTGGAATAAAATTTATTTAAGAAAAAGATACTGATGAGCCCGGTTGTGTTTCTCCAGTAAAACAATATCTCAGGACACTTTTCTCATGTGGACAAGAGCACCTTCTACTCTCTAGGCCTCCCAAGAGCCAGAATGTATTAATGTAATTGGGGGTTATCTGACTGTCATTGGAAGAGCAAAAGACCTAGGGCTGACGTTTGCCCTTTAGTGAGTGACTGAGGTTTCTTTTCTGAGTAAGAGGACAGGGAAAGCCCTTGCTCTTAAGCGTGAGGATGGCCTTTATTTGATGAAAAAAATCAAGCTACACAGGAAGGAAGATCCCTGTAGTATTAAAGAGATTGCACTGCGATAAGGAATTACTATTTTTGTTAGCTTTAGGAGGGGTACTCTGGTTACCAGTATTCCCGTGAACGGTCATTGCTGGCGTGCAGCGGTAGAGACTTCCCTCTTCCAGCAGCTCTTTCTTGGATTACGAGCTCTCCTGAGTCGTTCCATTAAGATTTCCAAGAAGGCTGATAGGCTTGTTCAAGGAGCCAAATTGGGAAATCCTGTCTCAAAGACTGTCAAAAGCCACTGCCAGGTTGTAACACAGGAGCCGCTGAAACCACAAAGTCAGCAGATCAGCACTCTGCAGAAGTTCATCCGGGGGTGGAGGTGGCGATTGGTCGCTGCATGCAGACACAAGCTGGAGACACCGTCTAGCATCGCGCAAGTGAAGGTTGTGTGGTACACAGCAACCCAAACTGGGAAAGGTATAAAATGACACACCAAAAAGCCCCTCGGAGCTCAAAAAGTGCTTTGTGACTTAGTACTCTGCCTCAATATCATGATCAAGAACAAATACCGGTTGCTAATCTATTCCATCGGACTCCATAATTAGCTGTAATCTTGATTTTTCGACTTTGCAATTAAGTGACTGAGTGGGTCAAGTACACAAATGTATAATATATCTCTGGGGTGTAACAGCATGAAACAGCTACTGCATTACCATAGTGAACTTGATTTGCCCAGAAAATAAAAGTGCTTTCTGGTGATTTCACTGGAAATGTGGAAGGTTTGTGACAGTAGCCTTGCCTGTGGCCAAATACTGAAGTCATGGTTATATGCAGTGGGAACTTGTCTATGTTCTCAGTGGGACCAAGAAACAAAACAAAGTCTATTAGCACTTTGTTGCTGATTTAATCGTTATTTTCTGCCTCTTGCGCTGGCTGTCATGCTGCATACGGATGTAGGAGATATTAAAATTGAATTGTTCTGTGAGTGAACTCCAAAGACTTGCAAAGTCCATCAAGTAACGGGAGCGGGATTGCCCGGTGTTGAAACAAAGCAGTAGAAAGAGTGACTGCAGAGCATGAAGTGGCTTTTGCAATTCATTTTTTCACACAACAGAGTACTAACATTTTAAGCTGGTACGGTGCCTATTCCGCTTGTGGAACTTGTGTCCACTGGACTTGTGCACTGTGTCATACTGCCTAGAACTTTGATATAATTCTCATGCCTTAGCTTTGTTAAAGTTACTGGTGACAAAATTACACGCACTGAATGCAAATGTTGAATGGAAGGGATACTTCTGAAACTGTCTCAAGCATCTTCTTTGCTCCTCAAGCCAGAGGAATGAAATCTGATTGTACTTACTGACACACACAGAGGATTTTTTTCTTCCCACATAAGTAACGTGATGATCACTGCCACACCACAGACAGATGGCAGGTGCTAATTTCTACCCAGCTGACACACACTGAGTTTTCCATCGCCGTCTACAGGGAGAATACAGCAACTTGTAAGTTAGTTTGAAAGCCTCATTAGGTGACTTGAATTTGCTGAGCAGAAAGCATATGGTCAGCAGAACTAGAAAGAAATGAAGAGGTGTGCGATGACTTTTCCTCTCTTCTCAAACCTGCCCCTTTGAATATTTCTACAGAGGTTTCTCACCTCATCTATATATATGTGTGTGTGTATATATATATGTAAGTAAGTAACTGAAGTTGAGGAACTCTGGACAGTGTGTTGTATATATATCATTGTCTATATAACTAATTGTATCAGAATCTCCAACAATGTCTCTAATTCTTGAAGTTTTGTCGCACTTACATAGTAATATTGGCTAAGTTCTTAGCATCTTGGGATTACAGAAACTCCCCTCTAGTCATTTAAAATACTGTATTTCTGGAGCACACAGTTAGAGAAATAAGGAGGAAAACATAAATTCAGAGTGATATGTCTAAAAATACTGCTCATTTTTTAAAGGTTATGGTCTGACTGCAGCCCATTGCTGAACACTTCAGGTTTGCAGCAGTGCTCAGCTCTGCTGCGTAGTGTATATATGCTACATCTCATCACTAGAAACTGAACTCACAGTACATCAATCTTCTTGAAGATCATATCAAGCACTGTGGTTCCTGTAGCATGGGTATAACAAATTTACTCCCAACTGCACTTAAAGTATGAAATTACAGTTCGTTTCTTTGAGAAGTCAGTTTTAATGTATTGTTTTCTCACAAACTGAGAATCTAAAATACAGTTCCAATTTCTTTTGTGTAGGTTTTCTAAAACACACTTAGTGTATTGTTGTAAGATGGATAAACAGTCTATTCAGCTAGAAAGGCATCAGTGTAGAATTAAGACACAAAGTAATTCCTCCAAGCTATTCAGTAAAGTTTTTGCAGGGATGATTTTGGATATTGTATTTCAGGAGAAACATGGAGAGTATCTAGAGGACAGCAGGGAGACTGATTCAGGTCTAAGTTTGTCATAAGCGAGGAAAACACATGCAAAAAAAGACTGCAAGAATCTGGTTTACTCCAGGCTTAAAAAGAGAAGACATATTTAGGTCTCAAACACTTCCTTGGAGAAAAATCTACAAATGCATAGAGGATGACTGACAAATAATGGGCTTAAATGACAACAAGAAGGATTTATTTGGCCCTTTGATAAAAAAAAATTATATTGTTGAAGAAAGACCAAACTGTTGTGGAAGAGAATGTAGAGTCTCTGCTGGAAGAAGGTTTTGAGATCAAGTCAGACATCAGCCATCAGTAATTACAGTGTTTCAACCCTCCTTGGTATTCAAGTTCTATAACCATTTGAAGTGCCCTTTAATCATACTTTGTAAAATCAGTAAAGGACCCTTCATGTAAACAAGGCAAACATCACTGCACTCCCAGCTTACTAAGAATTTATACACCGGTATTTGCTCATCAAACCAAAAAATTTTGCATGTTCTATAGATGTAACATTTCTCATAATTGATCTCAGTCAACAGTACATATTCAAGACTCAACAATAAGTAAACAGAGGAAGAAACATGGAAATGATAAATATTTCATTCTGTGCTTTCAAATAAAATTCATGAAATCCAGTAGTCTGGTGAGCTATCTGTGGAAAGGATATTGATTTTCTATTCCACACCCTCCACCTCTCCCTTAGTTTTCTCTCTTTCAGCTCTGGATATTTATATTTTATTTGAATCTAACTATAAACTCTTCTATATTACCCTCCATGACTGCAACTTAGATCTCCTGTTGATTGAAATAGCAGCCCTGGTGCCTGCTACAAGTTGTCTTGGTAGTGAAAAAAGCCAGAGACAGTGACAACAACATCCCGTAATACCAATGCTTCTTGCTATTTTCAGGATCAAAATCATTCTACAGACCGTAAAAAACAAAAAAGCTACCTGCTGGTAGCAGAGATAACAAAAGACAGACCTTAAACAGGATCATATAATCATTTAGGGAGCCAAAGATGAACAGTGATGAACATGTAGCTCGCATGCTGGGAAGAAGAGGGAACAGGAGCATGTGTTGTTTTTACTGGCAGTATCTAAGCCACTGGCTACCTGCACATTCCAAAGAAATTCATAAAAAGCATTAAAAAAAAAGCCAATGGAGGGTGAGCCACCAAAACAGAGCACTACAGCTTGGAAGAGATGCACCAGATCATCAAGTCCAACCATTCCTATCAAACACTAAACCATGTCGCTTAGCACCTCGTCCACCCGTGTCTTAAGCACCTCCAGGGAAGGTGAATCAACCCCCTCCCTGGGCAGCCTCTGCCACTGCCCAATGACACTTTCTGTGAAAATTTTTTTCCTAATGTTGAGCCTAACCTCCTCTGGTGGAGCTTGTGGCCATTCCCTCTCATCCTTTCCCCTGTCATTTGGGAGAAGAGCCCAGCTCCCTCCTCTCCACAACCTCCTTTCAGGTAGTTGTAGAGAGCAATGAGCTCTCTCCTCAGATCCCTTTGGAGCCTCCTGACCCTCCAGCAGATTCACGCTTCCACCCAGCTTAGTGTCATCTGCAAACTTGCTAAGGGTGCACTCGATGCCTTCATCCAGGTCATTGATGAAGACATGGAACGGGGCTGGACCCAAGACTGAGCCCTGGGGAACCCCACTTGTCACTGGCCTCCAGCTGGAGTTAATTCCATTTCCCACCACTCTCTGGGCCCTCCATCCAACCACTTTTCCACCCAGGAGACTGTGCTCTCATGTGAATAGTGGTATTTGTGGCTGAGGGACATGGTTTAGTGATTGATGGGAATGGTTGGACTCGATGATCCAGTGGGTTTTTTCCAACCTGCTGATTCTATTATTCTATGATTCGGGAGTGTTAGGGGGATTCAGAGGGTCTGCGGCTTTGTTGGGGGGGGTCCTCAGTGGATTTAGGGGAGTCTTAGGGGGATTGTGAGGGTCCTGGGGTGTTTGGGAGGTCGGGGGTGTTTAGGGCATCTTGTGGAGGGTTTATGGGGTCTTGAGGGGGCTTAGGGGAACCGACAGAGATGTAAATCTGAACCCTAACTCTAACCCCCTAACTCCTAACTCCAACCCCCTAACCCCTAACCCCAACCGCTAGATCCAATCCCAACCCCCTAACCCTAATCCTAACCCTAACCCCCTAATCCTAATCCTAACCCTAACCCTAAGCCTAAACCCTAACAGTAACCCTAACCCTAACCCCAACACTAAACCTAACCTTAATCCTAACTGCTTACCCTATACGTAACCTACACCCTAACCCTAAACCTAATTATATTCCTAACAATAACCCTAATGACCAAACCCAAATCCTAACCCTAAATCATAAAGCTAACCCTAACCCAAAACCTAACTCTCACTTTAACACTAACCGCAAACCCTAACCTCAACCCTAACGCTAACTGTAACCCCTAACCCTAACCCGTTACATTAACACTACTACTAACCCAAACCCCTAACCATAACCCTAACGTGCCTAACCCTAAACCTAACCCTAAAAAAACTCTAGCCCTAAATCCTAAAACTAATCTTAACACTAAAAAAACCCTAATGACCCTAACTCTAAACCCTCTTACCCTAAACCCTAACCCAAACTATACCCCTAACACAAATCATAAACCTAACCCTAATCCTAACTGTAAACCTAACCCTAATCCTAACCGTAAACCTAACCCTAATCCTAATCCTCTAAACCTAACCCTAACCCTAAACCCCTAACCCCCAAACCCTAAATATAAACCCTAACTGTAAACCTAACCCTAATCCTACCCTAAACCTAAACCTAACCACTAACCCTAAACGATAACCCTAACAGTCACCTTAACCCTAAACCTAACATAACCCAAACCCTAACACTAACTCTAAATCTAACCCCCAAATGCTTACCCTAACCCCTAACCCTAAATCTAAACTTATATTCTAACCCTAATACTAAATCTAAGCCTAATGACCCTAACCCTAAAACTATCCCCTAACCTTTACTCTAATCCTAACCCCTAACCCTTACCCTAACCATAACCCTTAACCCTACACCTAAACCCAACTCTAATCCTTAACCATAACCCTAACCCCTAACCCTAATGTCACCAAGCCTAAACCTAACCCTGACCCCTAACCCTAATCCCCTCTTACCCTAACCCCTAACCCTAACAATAACCCTGACCCCAAAACCTAACATTACAATCTAACCCTAACTCTAATCTTAACCCCTAACCAAAACACTAACCCTAATACCTAACCCTAATGGACCTAAACCTAATGCCTAACCATAATCCTGACCTCTAACCCTAAGCCTAAGCCTAATGTCCCTAAGACTAACCCTGCACCTAACCCCTTACACTAACCCTAACACTAACCCCTAACCCTAACGCTAACCCTAACCCTAACCCCAGCCCCTAATCCTAACCCTGACCCTAATCCTAACCCCTAACCCTTACGCCTAACCCTAACACTTACCCTTACCCTTACGCTTACCCCTACCCCTAAACCCTAACCCCCGACCCCTACCACAACCCTAACCCCTACTCCTAACCCCACCCCTACCCCTAACCCTAACCCTAACTCTAACCCAAACCCTAACCCTAACCCTAACCCTAACCCTAACCCCTACCCCTATCCCTAACCCTAACCCTAACCCTCACCCTAACCCTAACCCCTACCCCTAACCCCTTACCTTAACCCTAACCCTAACCCTAACCCTAACCCTAACCCTAACCCTAACCCTAATCCTAACCCTAACCATTAACCCCTAACCCCTTACCTTAACCCTAACCCCGTAACTCTAACCCAAGCCATTAGGATGCCATTCGGGTTAGGGTTATGGTTAGTGTTAGGGTTAGTGTTTATGTTAGGACGCCATTAGCGTAAGGCTTAGGGTTAGGGTTTGAGGTTTAGGGTTATGGTTAAGATTAGGGTCATGGTTAGTGTTAGGGCGCCATTTGTCTTAGGGTTAGGGGCACGGTGCCATTTTTGTAAGGTTAGGGTTAGGAATAGGACACCGTTAGGGTTAGATTTAGGGTTAAATTTAGGGTTAGGTTTGGGTTAGGGTTAATTTTAATCTTAGGATAAGGTTATGCTTTGGGTTAAGGCGCGATTAGGATTAGGGTTGGGGTTACGGTTCTGGTTAGGGTGCTGTTGGGGTTAGGGTCAGGGTTTGGTTTAGGGTAAGGGTTAGGGTTCGGGTTCGGGGTAGGTTTAGGCTTAGCATTAAGCTTTAGGGTTCGGGTTACCTTTAGGGTAAAGTTTAGGGCGCCAGCAGGGTTATGGTTAGAGTTAGAGCTAGGGAGAGGTTTTGGGTTAGGTTTGGGTTAGGGTTAGGGTTAGTTTTAGGCTTAGGAAGGGAGAGCAGCCTCCTAAGAAAAACGCCTTCCCTGTGAGGGTTTCTTGGGGTTGTGGTTCTTAAATTGAGTCTTTGGGCAGTGCTCTTTGCTACTAACTCGTAAGCATGGAATGGTTTGGATTGGAAGTGGCCTCAGAGCCCAACCAGTCCCACCCCTGCCACGGGCAGGGACACCTCCCACTGGACCAGGCTGCTCCAAGCCCCATCAAGCCTGGCCTTGAACATCTCCAGGGATGGGGCAGCCACCACTGCTCTGGGCAACCTGGGCCAGGGTCTCACCATCCTTACATCCCCAAGCCCAGGGGAGAATATTTGGGAAGCTGAAACTTCTTTAACCCGAAAGAAGAAGAGAAACTTGAAGCCCACATCAAGGTGCTTCCTCTGCCGCCGGCCGCGTGATGGGCAAAGGTGGCAAGACGGTAGGTGGGGGGTGCTGGGATGCTCCCTCTGCTCTGGGGACATGGAGCTGGGCATCACCCAGCACCCCTGCTCACCCCGAGGGCAAACTTCTTGCGGAAATAAGGCATCTGACTCTGGAAAGAAAAGGAAAAATCCTTTAAACACATAGTCGAGGCAGAAAATAGGCACAAACATCTAACGGGGGGAAACTCACTTCTCCAGAAGACATAACGGATCCCAAACCCACCAGCTGTGGCATCTCGTGTAGTGAAGTAGGAAGCAGACACCAGATGCAAGGATGGAGAACACAGCTCTGACCTTTCGAGGCCACTGTGAATCCCCAACCCCACCAGCTACGCACCAACCCCAGAGGGAGGGATAGAACCTCCATCTCTGCTCCAGGCACAATCAGCAGCTGCTGTGGAACTTGGGACCCAGTGGAATGGCTGGAAGATGCCAGGGGAGTGTGAGGTTGATCACAAGGAGAAGGTTCTTCCCCCAGAGGGTGGTGGAGCCCTGGAACAGCTCCCAGGAAAGCAGTCACAGCCTAACAATGTTCCAGAAGGGTTTGGCCAATGCTCTCAGCCACACAGTGGGAATGTCGGGGTGTCCTGTGCAGGGACAGGAGTTGGACTCAAGAAGCCTTGTGGGTCCCTTCCAGCTCAGGAAAGTCTAGGATTCTGTAACTTTCCCTGGCTCTTATATCTGAGCAAAAATGTCTGGAGCCAGTTTTAACTCCCACTCACCTGTGTAAATGTTAACAGTTTGTCTCTGGTGATGTAGTTTGCGTACTTGCAGACAAAAACCCCACAGTCACTTCCATTCCGTTGCTGAGGGATTTCCTAAAGAATGCAAAGATGCAGAATTTTCCAATACCATAAGAGAGAGGCAGTTTGGAAGCAGCACACGTTACCCACCCTAACAGACACTCGGGACAATCTATTCACCATCGCACAACTCAGGGAACAGACCTGATTGACCACACATCATCTCTTCACTTGGGTGTCACAATCCAAGTTCTTGGCAGCCTGAGAAGGGAGAGCAGCCTCCTAAGAGAGACGTCTTCCCTGCGAGGGTTACTTGGGGTTGTGGTTCTCAAATTGAGTCTTTGGGCAGTGCTCTTTGCTACTAAATCGTAAGCATGGAATGGTTTGGGTTGGAAGGGGCCTCAAAACCCATCCAGTCCCACCCTTGCCATGGGCAGGGACACCTCCCACTGGACCAGGCTGCTCCAAGCCCCATCCAGACTGGCCTTGAACACTCCAGGCATGGGGCAGCCACCACTGCTCTGGGCAACCTAGGCCAGGGTCTCACTGCCCTCATTGTGAGGAATTTGGATTGGACATTAGGACAAAAATCTTCCCCCTTCCAATTTAAAGCCATCCCCCCTTGCCCTATCACTCCATGCTCTTGGTAAGCCCCTCCCCAGCTTTCCTGGAGCCCAACTCAAGGAAGCACACACTCAACCCTCTGCTTTGTCACACACCAGGACTTGTGCTCCCAACAAGAATAATTATCCCAAATTCCAACCCATTTCCAAAGCCTGTGTTCTCCAACAACAGCTAAACAGGTTAAGTTTGTCTTGGGAAGTGGGGGCAAAGTCAGATTCACCTGAACATGGCAGACTAATTAAAAAAAAAAAAGCATGCAGCCAGCACAGAATCACAGAATGACCAGGTTGGAAGAGACCCACTGGATCGTCGAGTCCAACCATTCCCACCAATCCCTAAGTCATGCTCCTAAGCACCTCATCCACCCTAAACTTAAACACCTCCAGAGAGGGTGACTCAACCACCTCCCTGGGCAGACTGTTCCAATGCCTAACCACCCTCTCCGTGAAGAATTTCTTCCTAATCTCAAGCCTAAATCTCCCCTGGTGGAGCTTGAGGCCATTCCCTCTCGTCCTGTCCCCTGTCACTTGGGAGAAGAGGCCAGCACCCTCCTCTCCACAACCTCCCTTCAGGTAGTTGTAGAGAGTAATAGGGTCTCCCCTTAGCCTCCTCTTCTCCAAGCTGAACAACCCCAGTTCTCTCAGCCGCTCCTCATAAGATTTGTTCTCCAGCCCCTTCACCAGCTTTGTTGCTCTTCTCTGGACTCGCTCCAGAGCCTCAGCATCCTTCTTGTGGTGAGGGGCCCAGAACTGAACACAGTACTCGAGGTGCGGTCTCACCAGTGCCGAGTACAGGGGGAGAATAACCTCCCTGGACCTGCTGGTCACACCGTTCCTGATACAAGCCAGGATGCCATTGGCCTTCTTGGCCACCTGGGCCACTGCTGGCTCATGTTCAGTCGGTTGTCAACCAGCACCCCCAGGTCCCTCTCCTCCTGGCAGCTTTCCAGCCAGGTTTCTCCTAGTTTGTACCTCTGCTTAGGGTTGTTGTGCCCCAAGTGCAGGACCCGGCATTTGGCCTTGTTAAATCTCCTGCGGTTAGTCTCAGCCCAGCAGTCCAGCCTGTTCAGATCCCTTTGCAGAGCCTCTCGACCCTCCAGCAGATCGACACTTCCTCCCAGCTTGGTGTCATCTGCAAACTTGCTAAGGGAGGACTCAATGCCTTCATCCAGGTCGTTGATAAAGACATTAAACAGGACTGGACCCAGGACTGAGCAAGGAGAGGTCATGCTGAACGATTTCATCCCAGCGTGGTTAAGACCAGGTTGGATGGTGCTTTGAGTAAGTTGGTGTGGAAGGTGTCCCTGCCCACCGCAGGGGGCTGCAACTTTATGGGATTTAAGGTCCCTCCTGACCCAAACCACTCTGCCATTCCACAGTTTCCTGGGTCAGCTGCAGCCTATGGTGGCACCATAAGAACATGAGATGCTTACAGCTCTTTTCTAAAAGCCTGGACTTGGAGAGTGTCAAGGCTTCTAAAGAGGAGTTGAGAGTTCACATTTCACATCCCAGTAGTGCTCACGTATATATGACATCATGCTGCGAAGTGTCCACTCTGAACGATCCAGCTCCAGTTGCCTTTTTTCCCTGCTTTCTTCTTGTAGGTATTTGCTGTTGAAAACAAATCAAAATCACTCTTTGCCTCGAGAATGTAGGTCAACAAAAACAGAGCTGCTGGAGGATCATGGGGAGCTGAGCGGCAGGCCAGCAAAAAGAAATGAGTTAATAGTGCAATGTCAGCCTTACCAGATTCCAGTATTTCTAGTGCAGAAACTCTTCGTTTCTTAGCTGGATGTTCATAATAAAGGGACTGAGCCTGAAGGAAAAACAAAAAATGTAGCAATATGAGTATAACCTCAATGTGAATCCAAGCAGACAAACTCCCTGGAATTTGGTCAGCTCCGTCATGACCTGGGGACCGTTATTTGCCAGTTCAGATGTTAGCAAAACTCAAACCTCTGCAGGAACTCTTGACAAGTACGCTTTTTTTTAAAAAAAACAAAAACAAAAACAAACACACAGCTCTCCTGCGTGCAGTGGTTAAAAGAACACAAGTTTGTGGCTGTCCCCTCCCCGGGGCTGTTCAAGGCCAGGCTGGATGGGGCTTTGATGCAGTGGGAGGTGTCCCTGCCCATGGCAGGTGGTTGGAGCTGGACAGGCTTTAAGGTCCCTTCCAACCCAAACCATTCTAGGATTCTTACTGCCAAAGTGCAGCAGTTTAGCCCTTGAAGTATATTTTATATAAACAGAAGTTAACAACTCTCTCAGGAACAAACAGTTAGAGGGTGACAGTTTATTCCTCTATGGGGCAATAAGAAAAGTAACGCTACACCTTTGAACCAGACTAGAGCCAAGCAGTTCATGACTCGTTTTTACAGATCCAAAGTCCTACAGGACTCCTCTCCCAGACTGGTGGATAAACCACCCAGCAGAAAGAGGTTTAATCAGAGGAAGCATCCAGTTTTTCTCATACTGTAATGTATTTTAATTACCTCATTACAAGCTGCAAGTGCTAGAGCAGAGCAGGCAATCCTGAGTAAAGCAAATTCCACACACAAGAGCTGCCGGCTACAAATGGGAAAGAACCTACAGCCATACAGGCTCAGAGCAGGCCCAACTTCACGATACATTAGGGAGAGCTGCCTCCTCTTTCCTCCTGCACAGATTCTACCTACGCCCCACATCCTCGCTCACCTCTGCTGCAGGCTCTGCAATGGCAGCGGCATCGCTGACTGAAGCCTCCTGGCCCTCAGTTGTTGCCTTGGATGGCAACCCCTCCGCAGCGACACCTTTGTCAGCTTCCTCTTCACGCTCAAAGACAGCGTCATCTAAGAAACAAAAGCAGGCAACATAACAACCTGATTTAAAAGAGAATTAGGATTTCTACTTGTCTTAGAGCCCATCTCCTTATTCTACCTAACGCAGCGTAACCCACTGCAAGTTACACGTCCTCCCGCAACAGCAGTTGGTGGTGATATAAGCTGGGGAGGGGCTCTTGATCAGGGAAGGCAGGGATAGGACGAGGGGGAACAGCTTTATGTTGAAAGAGGGGAGGCTGAGATGAGATCTTAGGGAGAATTGGTTTGCTGTGAGGGTGGGGAAGCCCTGGCCCAGGTTACCCAGTGGGACTGGAACTGGCTATGCAGGTGGCCACAAGGAAAGAAGGGCTCAAAAAGCTACTGTTTCAGTAGTAACATTGAAGTACAAAGCCACAGTTCCCTGCAGGAACCTAAGGAAAATGGGGCACATTAAATTCTCGTGTCACATGCAGTACCTGTTCTTGCTTTCTTCGCTGGTGGCTCATCAGTGCTGAGGAAAGAACACAGACACAGTTTCGCCACTGCACATCAGCTTCCAAGAGGCTGACTGCCCTCCCCAGCGCCGCTGCCAACGCAAGGTTCAGGTTCCGTATCACCAAGGTCTCCCCTCTCCATGTGCCCCTGATCATCCCAGACACACACTCACTGCTGCCACACCGAGGCTCTCCCACCCACACACTTTGCTCACAGAGAGCCGCTTATCGCACTAAAGCGTATCAGGCCTCTTTTTCTCGTTCTCTTAATGCTTCTTAATGTTTTGTATTTGCTCCTATCGCCTATTGTGGGGTTAATGCGGGAAGCTTTCCTCAAGGAGAGCAGCGTGCCAGAGATCACTGTGCCACAGAGGTGTGTGGCAAAGAAAACTCTAAGTAGGACAGAACTAAAAAGTGGGAAAGCAACTCCTGCCTGCACCTACCCACTGAAATAACTCCCTGCTGAGCCAGCGCAAGTGAACGAGCTCTTGAAATCCCTCTCGGCTGCACCCTCACTTATAAAGTGTAAATCCCAGAGTTCCACCAGCGGGAAGCAAGGATAAAACCTAGTAAAACTCCTTTGGGTACAGAGGGCAAAGGTTGCTCCTGGTTTTATTTGTTCAAGAATTAATTTGTTCAGCGGGCTGCTGGAGCTGGTGTGTCCGAACACCATCCACCTGCAAACTGCAAGGTTGAGGCAACAAGAGATGGGGAATGGCAGCAAGTTCCTGCCAGATGAAGGAAAGGACTTGGACACTGTTGAGATGGATTGTGGCGATGAGGAGATTGAGTGCCTGTGGGTTAAAATCAGAGGAGCCCCTAAGAAGGAAGATTTTTGTGATGGGAGTCTGTTACGGACCAGACAGCCAAGAAGAAGCAGCTGATGAGCTCTTCTATAAACAGCTGGGATTAATCTCTAGATCAATGCCTCTCGTTCTTGTGGGAGACTTCAATCTTCCTGATATCTGCTGGAAGTACAATAGAGCAGAAAGGAAGCAGTCTAGGAGGTTCCTGGAGTGCGTGGAAGACAACTACCTCGCACAGCTGGTGAATGAACCGACAAGGGAAGGTGCCCTCCTGGACCTGCTGTTTGTGAACAGAGAAGGCCTTGTGGGGGGTGTGGCAGTAGGAGGACACCTAGGACTAAGCGATCGTGAGATGATGGGGTTTTCTGTTCTAGGCAAAGTGAAAAGGGTGGTTAGCAGGACAGTAGCACTAAATTTCCAGAGGGCTAGTTGGCAAAGTCTCATGGGAGACAGTGCTTAAGGGCAAGGAAGCCCATGAGGGCTGAGAGCTCTTCAAAAAGGAGATCCTAGCAGCTCAGGAGAAAGCCATCCCCATGTTCCGGAAAAAAAGCCAGCAGGGAAAAAACCAGCTTGGTTGAGTAGAGAGATCTTGAGAGACATCAAAAAGAAGAGAAATGTTTATGAGCTCTGGAAGAGGCGACAGGCCTCTTGAGTGGACTACAGGAGGGAAGTGAGATTGTGCAGAGAAAAAATCAGAAGGGCTAAGGCTCAGCTAGAAATCAGATTGGCAAAGTTGGTGAAAGATAACAAAAAATCTTTCTTTAAATTTATAAACAATAAAAGGAGGACTAGGAGACCATACAGTCCCTATTGGACACAGAAGGAACAACTGTGACACGGGATGAGGAAAATGCTGAGGTACTTAATGCCTTCCTTGCCTCAGTCTTTAATTGTAAAGAAAGTTGTTCCCTCTGTGTACAAACCCAGGAGTTAGAGGAGCAAAATGAGGCTCCCATGGTCCAAGAGGAGGTGGTCAGAGCCTTGCTTGCCTGACTAGACACCCACAAGTCCATGGGAATGGATGGGATTCACCCGAGGGTATTGAAGGAGCTGGTGGATGTGCTGGCCAAACCCCTTTCCATCATCTTCCAGCAGTCCTGGAAGACTGGGGAAGTTCCACTGGACTGGAGGCTGATGTTGTGCCCATCTACAAGAAGGGTCACGGGGAGGATTCAGGGAACTACAGGCCTGTCAGTCTGACCTCAGTGCCAGGGAAAGTCATCAAACAGGCGATCTTGAGTGCTATCAAGAAGCACATGCAAGAGAACTGGGTGATCAGGCCCAGTCAACACAGGTTCACAAAAGGCAGGTCTGGCCAAGGTAATCTGATCGCCTTCTGTGACAAAGAGACTCGGATGCTGGACGAGGGAAAGGCTGTGGATGTATCTTCCTGGACTTCAGTAAAGCCTTTGACACAATTTCTCCCAGCATTCTGCTTCGGAAACTGTCACCTCTGGCCTGGACAGGTGCACACTGTCCTGGGTGGAAAACTGGTTGGATGGGGGCCCAGAGGGTGGTGGGAAATGGAGTTAAATCCAGCTGGAGGCCAGTGACAAGTGGGGTTCCCCAGGGCTCAGTGCTGGGTCCAGTCCTGTTCAATGTCTTCATCAATGACCTGGATGAAGGCATCGAGTGCACCCTTAGCAAGTTTGCAGATGACACTAAGCTGGGTGGGAGTGTGGATCTGCTGGAGGGTCAGGAGGCTCCAAAGGGATCTGAACAGGCTGGACCGCTGGGCAGAGTCCAATGGCAGGAGGTTTAACACCGCCAAATGCCGGGTCCTGCACTTGGGGCACAACAACCCTGTGCAGCTACAGACTAGGAGAAGTCTGGCTGGAAAGCTGCCAGGAGGAGAAGGACCTGGGGGTGCTGGTTGACAGCGACTGATCATGAGCCAGCAGTGGCCCAGGTGGCCAAGAAGGCCAGTGGCATCTTGGCTTGGATCAGAAACTGCGTGACTAGCAGGTCCAGGGAGGTTATTCTCCCTCTGGACTCAGCACCGGTGAGACCGCTCCTCAAATCCTGTGTTCAGTTCTGGGCCCCTCACCACAAGAAGGATGTTGAGGCTCTGGAGCGAGTCCAGAGAAGAGCAACAAAGCTGGTGAAGGGGCTGGAGAACAAATCTTATGAGGAGCGGCTGAGAGAGCTGGGGTTGTTCAGCTTGGAGAAGCAGAGGCTAAGGGGAGACCTTATTACTCTCTACAACTACCTGAAGGGAGGTTGTGGAGAGGAGGGTGCTGGCCTCTTCTCCCAAGTGACAGGGGACAGGACGAGAGGGAATGGCCTCAAACTCTGCCAGGGAGGTTTAGGCTGGTCATTAGGAAAAGAATTTTCACAGAAAGGGTCATTGGGCAGTGGCAGAGGCTGCCCAGGGAGATGGTTGATTCACCTTCCCTGGAGGTGCCGAGGGGCATGGTTTAAGTGTTTGATAGGAACGGTTGAACTTTATGAGCCGGTGGGTCTCTTCCAACCTGGTTATTCTATGATTCTGATGACCTTCTGTGACAAAGTGACTCGGCTACTGGACGAGGGAAGGGTTGTGGATGTATCTTCCTGTACTTCAGTAAACACCAAGACAGACAGCAAGGACTCTTTGAAAAAGCCTTTGGTTTTTCTTACACTAAATAACGTACCATGCCACTCACGCCTCCCCAGGCTCGTCCCAGGGAAGCCTGACACTCCCCCTCTCCCCCCGCAGCCATTGGTACAAACGCCCCGCCCCCCCGAGCGGTCATTGGCCCGGTGGGCACGGCCCCGCCCCCACACACCGCCACGCGCTCCCATTGGCTGCACCCGGGGGTGAGCCTTGCAGGGGCCCGGCCCTTGGCCCCGCCCCCTCCCTCGAGGCCACGCCCCCGCCGCTCCCCGGCCGCCCTCTATCACCGTCTATGGCCTCGCCCCGATCGCCCCTCGGCCACGCCCCCATCCCCAAATATGGCCGCGCCCCACCGCCACCGCCTGTGGCCGCCGCCCCTCGCGCTCCCTCCCAGCAGCACCAGCCCCGGTCGCACCCCCGGTCCCGCCCCTCGCCCCGCCCGCCCCGCTCTCTCTTCCTCCCGCTCCCTCCCGGCTCTCCGGCTGGAGGCGCCGCTCCCGCACCCCGGGCGGGCTCTGCGCGCCCTGCCCGCTCGCAGCCGCCGCTCCGCATCCCCGACCGCGGGCGGCGAGCAGCCCCGAGCGGCGAGGGGCCGGGGTGCAGAGGGGGCTGCGGGCAGGAGCCGGCGGGGCCGCGGGAGGGGCGGCCGGAGCGGGGCCGGGCGGCTCCGAGCTCCGCCGGGGGCGGCTCCCCCCGCTCCCCAGCGCTGCCGGGGGCGCTCCCCGCTCTTACCGAGCGCTCCGCGCAGTCGCCGCCGGCCGCTTCGTTCTCCGCATCGCGAAATCTGCCAGAACGAGCGCCGCACGACGAGAGCTCGATCCGCACACGAGGTGAGCACCGAGCGCCCGAGCGGTCGCGGCCGGGTCGCTGGGAAGCACCGAACGTTCCAACGGCCGCGGCTCCAACCGCCCCGCCCCGCGCCCGGGACCCGCCGGGGGGGGAACGGGGCAGCTGCGCCTCGGGGGGGGACCCCGAGCGGCCACTTAGGGGCTTCATTAGCGCTTCCTTAGGGGGTTCGGCCGGGGGGGGGGCTGAGCCCCGGGCACAGAGGGGGACGGGGTGCGGGCAGGGGGGAGGGCAGGATTGGAGCAGGGATGCGGGATTCGGGCAGGGATGTTCCTAGGGGCAATGTGGGAGCCTGGGGAGGGGACTGAGCTTTGTATTAGCTCTTAAGCACAAGGGTAGAAGTATATCTGTGGCATTTGCGTGCCTGTACGTCTGCCTCTGAGCTAAAGTGTATGTGGTATTTCTGATCCATCAGGCACCTGTTCTCTTTGCTAAATCACAGGAATTGACAGTTAAATTGATTCAGGTCTTGGTGAAGTTCAATTCAACCGGGTGATGTCAAGATAAACAGTTGATAAAATCATGAAGGATTTAGACAGAAAAGTGAGCAGTCAAGAAGTTGTTTGTTTTCCTGAAGAGTTTGTTTCTTAGTTCCCTTCTCTGTCTAAAAATCTTTCTCAAGGATTTTTCTGTGTGATCCCGATGTCTGTGCCTCACAGCCTTGTGGCGAGGAGAAATAGTCTGTGCCAATAAATAGATTACTGCCTTTGCGTCACCTTAATAGAATGCTTTAGAGTAGAGATGTTTGGGATCATCAAAAGGCAGAGGGGAACACCAGCAGTCTCGGGTGCGCACGACTTGCTGCGTGTTTATACCTGGAGAAAGCACTGCTGGCCAGTACCTGCTCTCCTGAAGCAGCTCATGAGTGACTTTGTGGGCAAGTCTAAATCCTAGTAGCGCCAGAAATTGTTTCTGGTGGTAATAAATCTTTTTTTTTTCTTTTTTGATTACCTCATGTCCATTTTATTGTCAAACCATTTATTTGCTCACCTAAAAATTAACCACAGGCATTGCTTGCTGCCAGTCCTGTAGGCAGTGGAGTAAAATGTGTAGAAAATGGCTTATAAATCTTTGTCTAGTTGGAAAGATTCTAAGGTCACAGAATCACTAGGTTGGAAAAGACCCACAGGATCATCGCGTCCAACCATTCCCATCAATCACTAAACCGTGTCCCTCAGCACCTCATCCACCTGTCCTTTAAACGCCTCCTGTCCCCTGTCACTTGGCAGAAGAGCCCAGCTGCCTCCTCTAGCTGTTTAAGAACCAGATCTTCAGTTCTGGGCCAGACTTTTAATGGCTTTACAATGTCTTCTGTCTCACCTTACAGTAAACAAGAGATGTCCCTGAGCTGTAAGCCAGCACTGAGCATTATTTTGGTATCCAAATTGATTTTGGGGAGACTGCAGCGTCTAAGTGGGGATCTGGACCTAAATGGCTCCAAACCACTTCCGTAGAATGAAATATTTCATCCTAATTTAGGGGAGATTTTCTTTAAATCTTCTTTTCATCTGCTCTTTGCTTTTGAAAAATGAATTACAACATTTCAGTGATTTGATACTTTTGGGGATTTTTTTATTACCTTTCATTTTGAACCTTTGCTGTCTCTATCCTAGTATTTGAATATTATCTGTGTTTTGTTACGCCTGTCCTGTTATTTGAATAACTACTCTGTCTGCACAATTTGCTCATGAAATTGAGTGTTGGCATAGAAAGATGCAAACTGCAAAACCAGAAGCAGAACGATTGTTACTGATCTCAGGTGCCTCTGAAAATGCCAACAAGCCTGAGAGAGGATTCCTTTTTTCCTGTTTTCAGGCTTTCACATTAGTGAAACTTTGGGGAAATATTAACTCCCCTCATTCATATACAAAACCCCCAGATTTTTCAACCAGGCTGCCTGCACCAACTTTCCATGGAATTTTAGATTATTTGGTTTTCATAGCTTTTCTTATTTGTTTGTTCCTAATTTAGGATTGGACAAAGATTTCTTTATTTCCTCAAAAGCCTCCTGCTGTTATTGAAAGGTTTTATCCAAATCTCTGTCTACCTTAACTGTTACCTTGTTTAAGTCACAGATCTCTACCAATGAGGACAAATAACCAGCAACGCTTCCTTGATTATTTTGAAATGACATTAGATTATCGAGGGGACTTTAATTTTTATAGTCTGTTGTCTGGAAAACTTATTGGTCTGTTTTTGTGTTCATGGTCCCTTTGAAATGTGTATGATAATTGGACCATATAATAATATTCTGTGATACCTCTTTGCAAAGCGAATGCAAGAGTTGTCCAGCTCCTCTGTGGTACAACATATGTTTTGCTCTATACTTTCTAAAGTTGACTGGCAGTCTGGAGACACACAAGTAAATAGCTGGTGAACCCTATAACTGTGCCATGTGGTTTCAAATGCTGTTGAGACATTTCTGATTTTTAGATCCCTCGTGTTTTTTTTGCTGAAGTTTAAGCATATGGTAGCACGGAGCGTGTCCAGAGGAAAGCAATGGAGCTGGTGAGGGGGCTGGAGAACAGGCCTTATGAGGAACGGCTGAGAGAGCTGAGGGTGTTAAAAATTGAGGCGAATAATTTGATTCGGCCTTTACGGATCAATTAATCATTTATTGATTACAGCAAGCAATGACAAGCAAACAGCGCTGGGTGCAGCCGGGGAGCCCGCGCTCCGCCAACGGCTCACACCGATTTCCCCGCCCTTCAGTCTTTTCTATGTTTCCATCTCTGTGTTCGTGGGGTTCTCTGCGTCTGCGTTGCCAGTTAGACAGTTCTTCTTATCTGTGTGTCCAGGCTCGCTGCAACACTTCGGCAACTCCCTCCGAATTCTTCCATATACTCGACTCCCTGGTTTTCTGTAGTTCAATCAGTTTTAGCAAAAGGCAGTTTTGACACAACAACTCTTATCTACAAATATATTCTGTATCCATCTATGGTTATACAACCCAGTTTGCGCCCACACAATTAGCTTAGGCAAACACAAAACTGTCTCTGTTTTCTGTCTTGTGGTTTCTTGTTATCTACACAAGCTCTCGTCCCCATTTGATTTACTACTTGATGAGCAAAGGGTCCTATCTATCACAAGGGTGTTTAGCCTGGAGAAGAGGAGGCTGAGGGAAGATCTGACTCGGGGGTGGTGGATGCCCCCCTCCCTATTCCCAGTGCTCCCAGTTTGACTCACAGGGTGGTGGACGTAGCCCCCGCAGGGCTAGCACCAGGCCGAAAGGTCGCGCAGGCTCAGCAGCGGGGGGTGCCCGGCCCCCTCCCCGTGCACCACCATGTGCCCCCCCCGATTTAGTGCTCGTACAGCACCTGGGGAGCAATTGGGGGATGAGGGGGGCAATTGGGGGGTCATTAGGGTTCCTGGGCAGCAGTTATGGGGGCTGAGGGGGGCAAGGGCATTTAGAGGGGACTGGCATACAATTGGGGAGGAATTCAAGTTCCTTGGGGGTTCCTGGGGGGCAACTGGGGGGGGCAAGGGCATTTGGGGAGCCTGAGGGCAATTGGGGAGGGGGATTGGGGTACCTGGGGGCAACCTGGGGGGAATTCAGGTTCCTGAGTGGGATCTAGGGAGACAATTGGGGTCCTTGAGGGGCAACTGGGAGGCAATTGGGGGGGGAACTGGGGTTCCTGAGGCGCAAATGGTGGGTTAGGGGAGCATTTGGTTGGGGCTAGAGGGCGATTAGTGAAGGAATTGGGGTTCCTGGGTGGGAATTTGGATTCTTGAGGGGCAACTGGGAGGCAACTGGAGAGCAACTGGGGTTCCTTGGGGAGGACCTGAGGGGGGAAGGGGGACAACTGGGGTTCTTGAGAGGCAATTGGGAGGCAATTGGGGAGCAACTGGGGTTCCTGGAGGGTACTTGATAGGGGAAGGTGGGGAACTGGGGTTCTTGAGAGGCAATTGGGGGGCAATTGCAGACAACTGGGGGGGCAAGGATGTTTGGGAGATGCTGGGGGGAAATTGGTGTTCCTGGAGGGAATTGGGGTGGGGGGGACACTTGGAGTTCCTGGGGGGTAACTTGGGGGCAAGAGGCAGGATTTGGGGTTCCTGGGGGGCAGTTGGGCAGCAAGGGGGGAGCAAGGGCATATGGGGGGGCTGGGGCAAATTTCTGGGGCCAATGGAAGGGGAAATGGGGGACGAAGTGGGTCTGGGGAAGGGGGAAATGGGGGAATTGGGGAGCAAAGAGGGGAGAGATGGGGTCCTGGGAGGGGAAATGGGAGGGTTGGGGGCAATAAGGGGGGGAATGTTAGAGAGTGGGGGAAAAATGGATCTAGGGGAGTAATGGGGATATTGGGGGGGGGCAAGAGGGGTGAAATAGGGGGCAAAATGGGTCGTGGGAGAGTTAATGGGGGGGGAAATGGAGGGGTTAGGGGTAAAAAGTGAGAGTAATGTGGGGGAAAATGGGGCCCAAGGGGGGGATGGGGGGGAGTTGGGGCAAAGACGGGGGGAAAGGGGGATTTGTGCAGGTGTCAATGGGTCCTGTGGGGAAATGGGGGGGGGGTAAAAAGGGGAATGAACTGGGGGGGTTAGGGGGCAATGAGTGGATAATGGGGGGGTTGGAGGGCAAAAGGGGGTAGAAATAGGAGAAAATGGGTCTGGGAGGGTAATGGGGGGTGGGGGAATGGGTCCTGAGGGGGGGAAAGGGGGAATTGGGGAGCAAAAGGTGGAGGCGTGGGAGTAGGGTATTGGTGGGGAAATGAAGGGGTTGGAGGGCAACAGCGGGGGAGATGAGGGGCAATGGGGGGAAATTGGGTCCTGGGGGGAGAAATGGAGGAGTAATGGGGGAGTTAGGGGGTAATGGGGGAGAAAATGGATTCTGGGGTGGGAAACCGGGGGGAGGGGGAGGGTGTAATGTGGGGGGAAATAGTTCCCCAGGAAGGGGGGGGGGGGGTCACAACCCAGACCCAGGAGCCACACGCTCGTGTCTGGCCCTGACTGGGGGGTATTGGATTCGTTTGTCTGTGTGGCAATCTGGAGGCCAATAAGGTCACTCCCAGGGTGAATATCAAACCAGGATTTATTTCTGGCTCCAGCAAACAAACACACCAAGATCCCGGGGTGCACAACAAAGGCACAGGGGGTGCAACCACCCAGAATTACAGAAATGAATCCCTGAGAACAACCCAGATCCCTAGGATCCAATCCGACATTTGCAAGGGTATTTCTGACCTCAGTAAGAATGTGAGAGGGGGTTCAAAGCTCATGTTTTCAAGAATTCATGCAGGTTAATGACTTGAGTAGCAGGCAAAGTTTTCTGCAGCTGCGGCAAAGTCTGAGCTTGAATCAGCAGGGAAGAAATCTGAGCTCAAGTAAAGAAATAGGAACAGAATCACCATTTTGAGGCATATGGCAAAACTGAGTACCTGGATTATCTGTTTATTTTAAACCTTATCCTTTCTCACCACTGACACTTCAGTTTCCTGATCTCCCTGGTGTAACTTCCACTTGAAATTTCATAATTCTTAAAAGTGGCCACTTACAGTGAAATCTTTATAATGCAATCGCTGTGAATTTGTCACAGGTAAGAGGAAAGCCAGGATGTTATTCCGTGTCTTTCATCTATTTGGCCATCTAGACCTTCTCTTTTTGGTCGTGACAGAGAAAATAGTAATCGTAACGTGTGAATGTCAAATGGATCCTCCTAAATGAGTTAAAAATGTGTGCTACATATGATCTAATAGTGATAATGTCTAGATTAATATGTTAAACATGTTCTCTAATTCTCTAGGCAGTCAATAAGACAGAACAGAACGGCTGCCTACAAGCTGTCTATTGGGAATGTTCCTTGGCCCATATTGATTACCAAGCCCTGATCAAGAATTATTAGGGAAAAAGCTTTTTCTTTCCCAGGGGTGATTCAAGCTAGTTATCAATATAGACTATGGAGATTCAATGCAATATTATTTCAATTACTAGACTAGACATGTACCTACTTTATCTGTAATGTTAACAACAACTGGACAAGTGTCCACAGTTAAAAAATGTCACTTTTTTGCATCACCTTTCATATGATACATCTTATCTCATTTTTACTTCATAAAACAATGTTTTCATTAGTGTCTGGATTCATCTTGAGAGATGCAGTGTCAGAAAACTGTTGGAACAGGATGTCTAAGGAACAGTGTTAGTCATCAGCTGGTTTGGGGGTTTTGTCTTTTTTATTTTAAGGTGAATAAAAATCACATTTTTAACTTAGTTGTGATTTTTTTATTAATGACTATTAAAAACAGATTATTCCATCTCTCAATCCAAGTAAATTTTCTCTGTGTTTTTGCAGAATATGTGCAACCAGAATGTTATTAAAAAATAAATCTTATGATGTACAAATGCTTATTTATTTTATACAATAGATTTACAGTTCTGATAAATAAAGTGTAATCAATCCATGAAAGGTCTGTAGTTCTGGCCCAGGACAATGGTAGAAGCTTGGAAGCATTTTTTCAGATGCTACCACCAAGTAGCTATTAAATATGCGTTACTGCTCGCAGAAGTCTTAAATACAATTGATTGTCTCTTCTGAGAGCTCATCCATGTGGCCTGATATAAGACAATCTTTCCTTAGTAATAAAGACAGAATGCATTGTTCTATTAATGGCTAGCTTAATGTACTATTTTTCAAAAGATTCTTTTATGAAAGGTAATTACTTATATTTGTTTATGTTTATTAAACTAAATTTAGGCTCTTGCCTTAAAAAATCTCTGTGCATGCTGGCTTTATTAATTTATTTTGCCAATGTTAGCACTTGAAATGAATGAATTGTTCTCAAGACTTTCACCTCTATTGATGGTATTTTCTCCACTGAGAAACTAGCTCTGCTTCTAACTGTTGGTCGTCATCCATAAATGTGGTTGCAGTGCTCTGCAAAAGATGCATTGAACATTCAAATGGAAAGAAGTGTCTGTGACTCAGATGTAGCAATTTAGGTTGTTAAATGGGTCATTGCCTGCTTCTGGCTGGAATCAGTATAAATCCTCACTGTACCACTAGGTCTAGGAATGGAGAGATGACAATCCAGAGCTTAAGATACTTACTGGAATTGTGTCTTTTATACTAGTTATCTACAGTCATTCTCGGATGTATGAGATCAAGGTAAATTATCTTTTACTTCATATTAGAAGAAAGCTGTTCAGATTGATTGATTGCTTTTCTGTAAGCATTCCCATGATGCATGATATATGCTTGGAATTATGAAACACACTTCATATTTGTTTATTTTTCCATGATAAAGTACAGGTGATTAATTTAATTTAAAGAAGTTATCTTTTTTTAATCAATTTAGATTAAAAAAAATGAAAAACCAAACCCAAACAAACAGAAAAACCCATAGAAGACTGTTTTGGTGCTTTATGGCTTTCAAGGTTTTGCAATAAGCAAAAATGAATTTTCAAGCCCTAGCCGGTTCTTTGTGCTTGTCCTGTACTGGTGAACAATCTGAAGAAACTCTTATTCATTCTGTGGCTGGAGGTCAATATTGTTGATTTTGTCTCTCATTGAATGTTTTTAATAAAATAACATAAGTAAAGAAGATCATGTCTACATTTAGGTTGGAAATAGACTCAAACCTTTATTAAAACCTTTCTTTCTTTATTAAAAGCTATAGTAAGACAAAAAGTTGCTGTAGGTTTAGAATCTGAAATAAGAAGTGACAGATTGACTTTATTACGTCTACCTCAGTCCTGATGTTAATATCTCCGGACACTAGAAAACAGAGCAGTTTACTGACTTCAGTGGTGATTTCAGAGGTCATGCTGCTGTCAGCCTTTGTGAATAATCATGAAAAGATTATTACCTCAGAAGGCAGACTTGCTTCTAAATACTAATTCCACTCAAAATGACCTCACAAAACTGAAAAGGAAAAAAGACTGAAAAACATCTTAACAGTGACAGAATATTTTCTGTTTCCCTGAACTGTGTAACCGAGCCGTGTGTACCTGGCACAATGGAAACAGTGATGCTTTTGGAGAAACTATTGGCCATACAGAGCTGACTTTGGAAGTGTTGTATGAGGATAAACTGATATTTTTCATATATTTAGATAAGATGCTCAATGCTGTTATTTGTTTTCCACAAGTTGTGTGATGGAAAAGACAGTTCTGCGCACTCTCTGGGAGCCTTCACCAAAAAAGACTTGATGGGATTTATCCTGAATAGCACCTCTAACCGTTTGTGGATAGAGTTAAATACCAACAGATCTGATACTGACCAAGGATCTCAGCTCACTTACACAAGTAAGTAGCTCACAAAAATGTTCTGAAGTTCAGAGTCTGAATTTTACTTGTCTGTATGTCTGGATACTTTTTCAGTAATTAGAGAACATTACTGAAAGAAAAACTGTAACCTTTCCAATACAGAAAGCATTGTTATTTTGAGGATTTAGCAGTGGAGTTTGAATGAGAGTGAATTGTGACATCTGTGGGTTGAATATATTAGTGTTGTACTGTAGCAGATAGAGAGTTAGATATTAAAAATGGAACATTGAATTCCTGCAGACAAATTTAAAAATATAAAGGAACAAATGAGAATAAAAAGAATGCCGTATGCTTGGGTGAAGACTCTTTCCGTGTCTGCTTGTCAGGATCAAGGTGAAGTAAGCTGGAAGAAGACCTGAACAAACAAGTTTTGACAGTCACTTGTCCAACAGCTTGGACATAATTAATTTAAGTACTTAGCTGGCATACCAATGAGCCTTTTGGAAAGGAGAACTATGTGGAGAGCTAGTTTGTTTCCAAAAAGAAACGTAAAGAAATTTTGTCTACCTTTCAAGGAATCTTCAAGTTCCCTTTGCCTTCAATTTGTTGTCTTTTATATCAGTTTCCCTGAACCTCCACAAAATCCTTCAGAGCAGAGCAGCACATCATAATGTGACATAGAAATGGAATCACAGCTGTTTCTAATACGTCTGCTGATTTCCCTTTGGATTGGAACCAGCTGTGGAATAAGCAGAAATATTTTAACAATGTGGAATAAGCAGAAATAATAAGCAGTGTACCCAGGTGGCCGAGAAGGCCAATGGCATCTTGGCCTGTATCAGAAACGGTGTGGCCAGCAGGTCCTGGGAGGTTCTTCTCCCTCTGCACTCGACACTGGTGAGACCGCTCCTCAAATTCTGTGTTTAGTTCTGGGCCCCTCACCACAAGAAAGATGTTGAGGCTCTGGAGCGAGTCCAGAGAAGAGCAACGAAGCTGGTGAAGGGGCTGGAAAACAGGAACGTCTGAGAGAGCTGGGGTTGTTCAGCCTGGAGAAGAGGAGGCTGAGGGGAGATCTCATTGCTCTCTACAACTGCCTGGAGGGAGGTTGTGGAGAGGAGGGAGCTGGCCTCTTCTCCCAAGTGACAGGGGATAGGATGACAGGGAATAGCCTCAGGTTGCACCAGAGGAGGTTCAGGCTGGACATTAGGAATTTTTCACAGAAAGGGTCACTGAGCACTGGAACAGTCTGCCCAGGGAGGTGGTTGAGTCACCTTCCCTGGAGGTGTTTAAAAGATGGGTGGATGAGGTGCTGAGGGATATGGCTTAGTGATTGATAGGAATGGTTGGACTTGATGATCCTGTTGGTCTTTTCCAGCCTAGTGATTTTGTGATTCCGTGTGTAATTTACTTTCCTTTCTGTCTTTCCACTGTACCAGGTAAATCTGAAATTTCATCATCTTACCTGTGGTGTTTTCTTCTCACAGAACCATAAAGGAAAGGAAGGTTTCTGTGGCTAGATGAAATGCATTATAGAGCTGGGCTTTTTTTTTTTTTTTTTTTAGAATACAGAAAGAACCACTAGGTAAACAGCTCTGATTCACCTATAGAGACCATTGAATTTTTCCTTTGAAAAAAGTAACAAAACATTTGTTTTGAAAACAGTCTTATTTTAAGGGCTCTGATTTCAAGGGACTTGAATCAGTTCCTTTCAAATTCTGTTGCAATGATCAGTTCCACTTACCATTTAGAAATAGCATTTTATTTAATGATGGAATTTTCCTTAGTTTCTGAACCCAATAACTTTATTTTCGTAAAGTCATGGAATCACTAGGTTGGAAAGGACCCATATCTTTGACTGACTGAAGGGCAGACGAAGAGGTGTTTAAAATTGCAGTTATTGACCTGCATTAGCAGATGTTTTCTCTCTCTTTCATGTAGACACACAAATTCCATTCCCAGTCTCCTGGGCTTCCTCATGGTAGACAGCATGTTGCTTGTGGTAGGTGTAGGAAATGTATGTTAAGCTAAGTAGCATGTGCTGCTCACTCTCATAAAATCAGTCCTTCGCATAGGATAAGGGTTCAGTCATGACCAGCAGTATCTCCTGCAGGTAAAACTTTAGTTGGAAACTAGCCCAGCGAAGCCCCCTTAGGCGAGGGGAAGGGCTCAGTGCTGAGCAGTCAGAAGCGTTACAATTGTGAACCCCCATATATCAGAGGATTCTTGTATTGTGCCCTGAATGACAGTGTATGATCTACCAGGCCGTGTAAGAGCTGAAGCTGCATTGGATCCAAGATCTAGGAAAATAAACTTTACATCTGGTGTCACCTGAATTGGATTCTGCTTTTCTGAGGAGCTGGATTTTGGTGAAATATCGTGATCCACTGGTTATAAATAGTTCGAAAAAAGCCTTTGCAAGCATGAGGAGGAGCCAAGAGAATAGGAGGAAGTGTTGCTGGAATCCAAGGTGAGATTGGCAAAGCAAACTGATGGCAGCAGAACAGAGGAATGGAAAGAGACTATCTGCAGAAGGTACTAGGATGTTCTTTTTCTATTGCATTTGTGAATATTTTTGTTATGTTAATTTTGTACAGAGGGCCTCTAGAGCTTGTTTCAGTGGATAGTGGCAAAATTCTAATGGTGGCAGTTACTGTGTTTGGTTTTGGATTTGCCACTGAAACCTTTTCTAGTAGTCTGAAGATGTTTAATTCTGTCTCTTCCAAGCCCGGCTGTGTGGCCTTTTACAGGCGTTTCCAGGCCTTTGCTGTGGCCATTGCTGAAAGGACATAAATTATGTCTAATAAGACATGGAAAGCATCTGTAATGCTTCTTGTGTACTTCCACTGAATCAGCGAGTGTGTTTTTCTTTCAAGAAGTCAATGCACAATTAGTCAAGTCCTGACTTTAGATGATAAATTGACAAAACCGTAAGTAACTAATTGTGTGTACGTGTTGATGGCTTCATCACCAATACAGCAAGTAAGCTTCAGCTTTGTTCCTTAACATGTAGGGTTCCAAACACCACCAATAGTATGCCAAAATTTTTAAATTCCTGTATCTTTCTAATCTTGCAAGTTCATTTGGTAGAGATGGCACCTTGTTGATACACTAGTGGTTATAGAAAGGTATTTTCAGAAGCTGTTTACAGTATCAACGCTTAGTAAAATGTGTAGATTCTGAGCCTGGAATGCTGAATTGATCAGTGAGGCAAATCTTAAGCCTTCATGATTGTCTGTGACATGTTAGGTCTTCCTACTGTGTGTGAATTAAAGAGTACAGTGAATTAAGAGATGATTAGATTAGATCCTCCACCTTATGTACTGACTGTGCTGCTTTTTGCATCAAACTCATTTCAGGTACGGAAAACTAGAAAGCCTTCACAACTGTAATGTGGTGATACCAAGGCACGTGATCTTTTTTATTTTTTGGAAAGGTGGTTGAGCTCCTGCTTCTGCTGACAAAGAACAAAATGAAGCTGCTGAGAAAGGCAAAGATGACTTGAGAGACCAGAGTGGAAGACAAAGCGCAGTGAATAAGTATATATATGGTGTGACATGTGCATCGGATAGAAATGGAAAGTACAGTTCACTTGGTGCACTGAATGTTTCTTTGCTGAAATAGACAATGTGCCACAAAAAAAAAAGGGCAGTAACCCAGCTTAGATTTGTTAACTTCCAATGATGTTTCCTACTTTAAGCAGCAGAAAGTTGTTTCCTTGTTTTCTGTTTCTTTTAGACTTACTCAGCTTCCCTTGGCTGAATTTCTGTTGTCTTCTTACTGTCAGATGGCAGATGCACCATTTTATTTTGTTTGGTTCTTCAGAAAAATACTGGTATTTTAAAGAAAATTGCAGCTTAAGAGGTAGACAAATAATCTTGCAGCTCCACTGAGGCTCAGCATACCAGTTTTGTGTATATGAGGAAGTTAGAATTTTGACGGGAATTCCATGCTGTGAGGAAGAAAACAAAATCATCATGGAAAACAATGTTAGAAGTCAACAATTGAAATTACCATTGCTTTCTTTTTTTTTTTCCTAAGACTCTTGTAATTTGGAAACCCTTTCAGAAGCATCTGTATTGCTTAAAGGTATCAGGAGTTATGCGGAGGTTTCTTTCTTTAAGGAATCTTGTTTTTAAAATGGATATAAATTGACTGAATTTATCTGGGAGCAGGATTTGATCGTTTGTGCTGATCATCCCTTTTGAATCACAGAGTGTGTTTTAAGGGCAGGTGTGGAGTCCTTGGTGGGGGGGGATTGGAAGAGTTCTGTGGTGAACTGAGAGGGTCCTGGTTGGCTTGGCAGAGGGGTGTCTTCTAGGGTTTGAGAGGGATCTGGGGGGCGATTGAGGGAGTTTTGGGAATCCTGGAGGACTGTGGAGGGGGCAAGGGGGGAAGTAGCATGTCTTGAGAGGCTTTGGAGGTGGTCTTAGGGAGATGGAGAGGGTCAGGGAGGGGATTTGTGTGATTCTTATGGGGAGTGAGGGGATCCGGGGTGGGGGGTTTGCAGGTGTCCTGGGGGTATTTGGAAGGGTCTTAAGGGGGTTGGGGGGTTTAGGGGGTCCTGGGGGGATTTGGAGGGGAGGTCTTAGGGTGGATTGAGAGGGTGCTCGGAAGGAGTTAAGGGGTTCTTATGGGGTTGTAGAGGGTCTGGGGGGGTTGGGGGTCCTGGGGAGGTTTGGAGGGTGGTCTTAGGAGGGTTTGAGAGGGTCTGTGGGTGGTCTGGGGGGATATTGGGGGGTCTTAGGGGGATTGAGAGGGTCCTGGAGGGGTTTTGAGGGTGTCTTAGGGGGATTGAGAGTCTGGTGTTTTTCTGGGGGGTCCTTGGGGGATTTTTAGGGGTCTTCGGGGAGATTAGAGGGTCCTTGGGGGATTTGGAGTGGTCCTGGTGGGGATTTGTGGGGTCTTAGGGGGATTGAGAGGATCCTGGAGGGGACTTGTGGGGGCATTAGGGGGATTGATGGTGTCTGGGGGGGTTTGGGGGATCTTAGGGGGATTGCAGGGGTCCAGGGGGGATTTAGGAGGGTCTTAAGAGGGATTGAGAGGGTATGGGAGATTTTCTGGGGAGTTCTTGGGGTATTTTGGGGGGTCTTGAGTGAGTTAAGACAGTCCTTGGGTGATTTGTGAGGGTCTTGAGGGGATTTGTGGGGGTCTTACAGGGATTGAGAGAGTACTGGAGGGGTTTTAGCCGGGGGGTTGGCCCGGGGGGATTTGGGAGGGTCTTAGTGGGATTGAGGGGGTCCTGGATGAGTTTTGAGGGGGTCTTAAGGGGATTGAGAGTGTCTGAGGGGAAGAGGTTTGAGGGGGGAGTCCTGGGGGTGAGGAGGCTGGAGAACAGGCCTTATGAGGAACGGCTGAGAGAGCTGGGGGTGTTTAACCTGGAGAAGAGGAGGCTGAGGGGAGACTTTCTTTCTACCTGAAAGGAGATTGTGGGGAGGAGGGTGCTGGCCTCTTCTCCCGAGTAAAAGGGAAAAGGACAAGAGGGAATGACCTCAAGCTCTTCCAGGGGAGGTTCAGGCTTGACATCGGGGAAAAAAAATTCAAGGAAAGGGTCATTGGGCAGTAGAACAGGCTGCCCAGGGAGGTGGGTGAGTCTCCATCTCTGGGATGGGTGGAGGGAGTGTGAGGGACATGATTGATTTAATGGGTGATAGGGATGGTTTGACTTTGATCCTGGGGGTATTTTACAACCTAGTGATCCTGTGATTCTGTGAGAAGGAAACTGCAGCCTGACCGAACAATGCACAGACACACCTTATATGAATACATATTCTTGAGAAAATCTTCACAAGCTCTAAGCCATAAGGCACTGCCCTGAGGAGATCCCCTTGCTCTATGGAAAGGCTGTTCTGGAGGCAGCTCTGTCCCACAAGTGTCCACTGCCACGCAGCACGGCTGTGACCAAGCTCAGGGCCCTCAGACCCTGAGCATAGACAGCAGAGTTCCTCATTTACACAGCCAACAAGCAAGAAAAGAGAAGCGGACAGTGAATTAAAAACAGGAGGAACAGATTATTACAACTGAAAAAAACAGCAACACCACCAACAAATAGAGAAGCCAGTCTGGGCCTGCCATGAGTTGCACGACAACTGCTATGCAGAAGGTGATAAGCAGTTTATTGCTTCAGAGAACCATCCATTTATCAGTTTCCTCACTGCATTCTTGAGCTGCTGGTTCCTCAAGCTGTTGATGAGGGAGTTCAGTGCCAGAGGCACCACTGAGTACAGAACTGAATCCACAAGATCCAGGGATGGAGAGGAGATGGAGGGGGGCTTCAGGTGGGCAAATACTCTAGTGCTGATAAACAGGGAGACCACGTCCAGGTGAGACAGAAGCGTGGAGAAGGATTTGTGCCGTCCCTGCTCTGAGGGGATCCTCAGCACAGCCCTGAAGATCTGCACATAGGACACCACAATGGAAACAAAACAGGCCAATGCTACTAAGACACTGACCACAATCAACCGAACTTCCCTGAGGTAGGAGTGTGAGCAGGAGAGCTGGAGGATCTGAGGGATTTCACAGAAGAACTGTTCCACAGCATCATCCTGGCAGAGGGGCAGGGAAAATATATTGGCTGTGTGCAGCAGAGCATCGAGAAACCCAGTGCCCCAGGCAGCTGCTGCCATGTGGACACAAGCTCTGCTGCCCAGGAGGGTCCCGTAGTGCAGGGGTTTGCAGATGGCAATGTAGCAGTCGAAGGACATGACAGTGAGAAGAGGATACTCTGTTGAAATGAAAAAGACAAACAGAGTCAATTGTGCAGCACAACCTGTGTAGGAGATGGCCCTTGTGTCCCAGAGGGAATTGGCCATGGATTTGGGGACAGTGGTGGAGGTGCAGCCGAGGTCTAGGAGGGAGAGGTTGAAGAGGAAGAAATACATGGTAGTGTAGAGGTGGTGGTCACAGGCAATGGTGGTGCTGACTGTGGGAGACTGAACCAGTGCTGGTACCCCGGACAAGATCACAGACAATCAATATGATTGGAAATCAAGTCATTTATACGCAAGCAAGCAAGCCTTCTGTACTTTTCTGCTATCTTGTCTAGTGTTTACATAATGCTTGGCTAAAGCCCTGAGTTTCCCCTAGTAGTTTTTGTATCAGTAATCTTGTACGTAGACAGCCTTCTTGTTCTCACGCTGTAGCTGCTTCTTGACCTTGATGTATTCCAAACTTCTCCCTAACAACCTGATAAGGCCACATCGTTAGACCAGCATACATTCCCACATCTCCCCCCTTTCTTTTTGAAATAGAATACATGATATTTTCCAAACAAGTCTGGCAGCATCATAACAAAACAGGAAAACAACAAATTAACAGGCCTACTGCAATTAAAGGTACTAAAATTGCATGTAGCAAACTAGTTAGCCAACTTGGCAATCCTAAACTTGCTAGGAATTGATCAAAAGGCGAAGAAACCAGATTTTCTGCAAGTTGCTGAAGCAGCTTCTGCATAGATTAAGAGTGATCAGAAAGATTCATACAACACACACCTTCAAATTCTTGTCAGCCATGGCCCTGTGCTGGCAACAACAATCTATGGCTGCTCTATTTTGTAAAACAGCATGTCTCACACTATCGACATCCACTAACAAGTTCGATATCATTTTAGAATTCAGATTGAATTGATTGATACTCCAACAGGCTATTTTTCGTAACATGGTTAAGGCATGAGCTACTCCTACTCCTGGGGCCAATGTGGCCACAGCAAGAATCTTGCCCCGTTCCACAATTCCACTTTATCTTTGCACTCAGGTGTAAACTCTGTGTGAGAAAAAGCTCGCATCACACGAGGTCATCTTGAAATATTGAAATGATTCACACCAGGAGCAAGTAGGGTCAATTTGCCAAGATAACATAGACCCCCTACTGCTTTACTGAGGATTCCTGCCCAAGTCCTTTCACCACATATCAAAAAATATCCTGGTGGCAACAATTTCACAGATCCATAGTTTCATGGGGGGGAGACAACATGGTGGTGGGGGGTGGGGGGGTGCTAAGATGGCAGCAGCCACGCGCTTAGGGGGGAGGTTGGAAATCCTTGACTCCATAGGGGCCGCCCGCAGTGGCTGTTCCCCTTCCTAGGCATGGAAAGCAGCTCCTGGTTAATTGGCGAAGCTTCTACCCACACACGGGTATGGGTTGTTACTGTGGCGAGGGACAGGCCCTTTGGGCTGCGCCACATTCCCTTTTCATGTGTTTTTCCCTCGTTGGTGTTGCTGAGATTACGGGCAGATAAACTCACAAGACTTCTTCTAGAAGGGTAGCGCCCTTTAGCGGGGCTGGGTACGAGGAAGCGATCTCTGGAGCGAGCCCAGGGAAGAGCGAGAAGCTGCTGAGGGGGCTGGAGAACAGGCCTTATGAGGAGCAGCTGAGAGAGCTGGGGGTGTTTAGCCTGGAGAAGAGGGTGTGATGATTGTGATATCAGTGACATCCTTGAAATCTGTGACTATTGTGACATCAGTAACATCTCTGACATCTGCGACTATTGTGACGTCGGTGACATCGGTGACATCTGTGATGTCTGTGATTATTGACATCAGTGACATCTGTGACTATTGTGATATTAGTGTCATCTATGACTTCTAAGACAATTTTGACAGCAGTGACATCTGTGACAACTGCGACATCAATATTATCTGTGAAGTCTGTGAGTATTGTGACATCAGTGACTTCTATGTTGCCTGTTACAACTGAGACAATAGTGACATCAATGAAATCTATGACATCTATTACTATTGTGACATGAATGTCATCTCTGACATCTGAGGCTGTTGTGACATCAGTGATATCTGTGACATCTGTGATGTCTGTGATGTTAGTGAAAAATTTTACACTAGTCAAATCTGTTAAGTCTGTGACTATTGTGACATCAGTGACATGTATGACATCTGTGACTTGTGACATAAGTGACATCGGTGACATCTGTGACATCTATGCATATTGTGACATTAGTGACATTTGTGATGTCTGCGGCATCTGTGACAACTATGCCATCTGTTACATCTGTTACTATTGTAAAATCAGTGAAATCCGTGACGTCTGTGATTATTGTGACGTCACTGACGTCTTTTACCTCTGTGACAATTGTGACATCAATGACAATTATGATGTCTGTGAATATTTTCACGTTAGTGATCTGTTAATCTGTGAAATCTCTGATGACTGTGACATCAGTTACATCTGTGACGATTGTGACATGAGTGACATATGTGACTTGATTGACTTTTGTGACATCAGTGGCATCTGTGTGAACTCTGTCTATTGTGACATAAGTGACATCTGTAATGTCTGTGACATCTGAAAAGATTGTTACATCAGTGACATTTGTAAAGTCTGTGTATATTGTGACATTATGAAATCTGTGACGTCTGTGATTACTGTGACTTCAGTGGCATTAATGAGGTCTCTGAATATTGTGACATCATTAACATCTTTGATGTTTGTGACAACTGTGAGATCATTTACATTTGTGATGTCTGACTTCTGTGACATCAGCTGTATCTGTGACACAAATGTTATCCTGTTGTGGCCTGTTACTATTGTGCCATCAGTGACATCACTGACATCAGTAACATCTGTGAAATCTGTGAACTCCGTGATGATTTTGACATCAATGAAAAATGTCGTTTGTTACTATTGTGACAGCAGTGATATTTGTGATGTCTGTGAAAACTGTGACGTCAGTGTCAACTGTGGCTTCTGTGACTATTGTGGAATCTGTGACACCTTTGACATCTGTTGATGTGCAGGCATATGATATAGGAGTGACATCTGTCACGCCCGTGACTATTATGACAACAGTGATATCTGTGACATCTGTGATGTCTGTGACTATTGTGACATTAGTCACATTTTTGACATTTTTTACTATTGTGATATCAGTGATAATTTGACATCTGTTATTATTGGGACATCAGTGAATTTGTGACATCGGTTACTATGGAGACATCAGTGACATTTGTGACATCTGTTACTATTGAAACATCAGTGACATTTGTGACATCTGTAACGATTGTGATATCTGTGACATCTGTCACGCCTGTGACTACTTTGATATCAGTGACATCTGTGATGATCGTTAATATATTGAGATCAGTGATATCTGTGACGTCTGTCATGTCTGTTACTATTGTGACATCAGTGACATCTGTGACGTCTGTGACTATTGTGACATCAGTGACATCGGTGAAAATTTTGATACCTCTGACTCTTGTTATATCAGTAATATCTATGTTGTCTATAACTATTGTGATATCAGCGACATCTGTAATGTCTGTGATGATTATGACCTCAGTGACATCTCTGATGTCTCTTACGATAGTGAAATCAGTGACATCTGTCATGCCTGTGATTACTGTGACACCAGTTACATCTGTGAAATCCGTGACATCAGCGAATATTTTGACATATGTCACATTTGTGGCATCTCTTACTATTTTGACATCATTAACATGTATGTCATCTTGACTATTCTGACATCAATGACAGATGTGATGTCTGTGACTATTGTGGTAACACTGACATTTTTGACATCTGTGACTCTTTTGACATCAGTGACATCAGTGAAGTCTGTGATGATTGTTACATAAGTGACATCCGTGACTTTTCTTACTATTGTGACATCAGTGACATCTGTGACGTCTGTGACTATTCTGGCATCAGAGACATTTGTGACGTCTGTGAAACCTGTGACTATTTTGACATCAGTGACATCTGTGACGTCTGTTACAGTTGTTAAATAAGTGACACCTGTCACACCTGTGAGTATTTTGACATCTGTGAAATCTGTGAAATTTCACAGAATCACAGAATAACCAGATTGGAAGAGACCCACTGGATCGTCAAGTCCAACCATTCCCACCAATCCCTAAATCATGCTCCTAAGCACCTCATCTACCCTAACCTTAAACACCTCCAGGGATGGTGACTCAACCACCTCCCTTGGCAGACTGTTCCAATCCCTAACCACCCTCTCCGTGAAGAACTTTTTCCTAGTCTCAAGCCTAAATCTCCCCTGGAGGAGCTTGAGGCCATTCCCTCTCATCCTGTCCCCTGTCACTTGGGAGAAGAGCCCAGCTCCCTCCTCTCCACAACCTCCCTTCAGGTAGTTGTAGAGAGCAATAAGGTCTCCCCTCAGCCTCCTCTTCTCCAGGCTGAACAACCCCAGCTCTCTCAGCCACTCCTCATAAGATTTGTTCTCCAGCCCCTTCACCAGCTTTGTTGCCCTTCTCTGGACTCGCTCCAGAGCCACAACATCCCTCTTGTGGTGAGGGGCCCAGAACTGAACACAGGACTCGAGGTGCGGTCTCACCAGTGCCGAGTACAGGGGGAGAAGAACCTCCCTGGACCTGCTGGTCACGCCATTCCTGATACAAGCCAAGATGCCATTGGCCTTTTTGGCCACCTGGGCACACTGCTGGCTCATGTTCAGTCGGTTGTCAACCAGCACCTCCAGGTCCTTCTCCTCCTGGCAGCTTTCCAGCCAGGTTTCTCAACATTTTTTGTGACATCTCTGACAATTGTGACGTCAGTTTCATTTGTGATGACTGTGACATTAGTGTAATCTGTGACATCTGCGATGATCTATGTTGTCTGTGACTATGGTGGCACCAGTTACTTCTATGTGACTTTTGTGATGTAAGTTGTATCTATAAGGTCTTTTAATATTATAAAATCAATGTCATCTGTAATGTCTTTGACGATTGTGACATCAGTGTAACCTGTGACGTCTGTGACGATTATGACATCAGTGACATTAGTGATGACTGTGACATCTGTGACTATTGTGACATCAGAGTAATCTGTAATGTCTGTGATGACTGTGACATCAATATAACCTGTGACATCTGTGATGTTTGTGACATGAGTTACATTTGTGATGACTGTGGCATCTCTGACTATTGTGACATCAATGACAATTGTGACCTCTCGGCCGATTGTGACATTAGGGAAATTTTTGATGTCTTTAACTATTGTGTCATCAGTGACTAATGTGATATCAGACACACCTTTGAATATTGTGTCATCCGTTATATTTGTGATTTTTGTTGCATCTGTGAATATTGTGACAACATGACATCTGTGACACCTATGATGGTGACATCAGTGACATTGGTGACATCTGTGATGTCTGTGACTGTTGTGACATCAGTGACATTTGTGACAACTGCGACTACTGTAACATCAGTAACATCTCTGTTGTCTGTGAATATTTAGACATTAGTGACATCTGTAACATCTGTGACTATTGTGTCATCAGTGTCATTTTTTACATCTTTTAATATAGTTACATCAGTGATATCTGTCACTTCCGTGACATCAGTGACTATTGTGACATCAGAGACATCTGTGATGTCATTGTTGTGACTTCACTGACATCTGTGATGTTTGTGATGTCTGTGATGATTGTGACATCAGTTACATCTGTGATGATTGTGACATGAGTGACATATGTGACTTGATTGACTATTGTAACATCAGTGACATCTCTGTCTTCTGTGACTAATTTGACATTAGTTAATATTGTGACACCACTGACATCTGTGATGATTTTAACATCAGGGACATATATGACGTCTGTGTTGTTAGTGACTATTGTGACATTAGTGACATTTGTGAAGTCTCTGACGATTGTCACATTTGTGAAATTTGTGAGGTATATAATTATTGTGGCATCAGTGACATTTTTCATGCCTGTGACTATTGTGACATCAGTGACATCTGCTAAATATATGAAATCTGCGAATATTGTGACATTCATGATGTTTGTGATGTTTGTGTATTTTTGAATGTTGTGACAACAATGACATCTGTGACGTCTATGACTATTGGACATCAGTGACATTTGTGACATCTGTGATGTCTGTGAAGATTTTGACATCAGTGACATTTGTGACATCTGTGATGTTAGTGACTATTGTGACAGTGACATTTGTGACATCTCTGATTATTTTTACATTAGGGAAATTTTTGAAGTCTTTAGCTATTGTAACATCAGTGACATCTGACACGCCTGTTAGTATTTTGATATCAGTGACATCTGTGAAATCTGTGACATCTGTGAATATTGACACATCAGTTAAATTTGTGACTTCTGTGACTATTGTAACGTAAGTGAAATCTCTGTCGTCTGTGACTATCTAACGTTAGTGACATCTGTGACTATTGTGATATTAGTGTCATTTGTTACGTCTTTGACTATTGTGACATCTGTGACATCTGTGATGTCTGTAATGTCAGTGACTATTTTGACATCAGTGACATTTTTGAAGACTGTGATGCTTTTGACATTATTAAAATTTGTGATGACTTTTACAACTGTGACATCAGTGACATCTGTGACATCTGTGACATTTAAGAAGGATGTTGAGGCTCTGGAGCGAGTCCAGAGAAGAGGAACAAAGCTGGTGAACAGGCCAGAGAACAAGTCTTATGAGGAGCGGCTGAGAGAGCTGGGGGTGTTCAGCCTGGAGAAGAGGAGGCTGAGGGGAGACCTTATTGCTCTCTACAACTACCTGAAGGGAGGTTGTGGAGAGGAGGGAGCTGGGCTCTTCTCCCAAGTGACAGGGGACAGGACAAGAGGGAATGGCCTCAAGCTCCGCCAGGCGAGGTTCAGGCTTGACATAAGGAAAAACTTCATCATTGATAGGGTCATCAGGCAATGGAACAGTCTGCCCAGGGAGGTGGTTGAGTCACCTTCCCTGGAGGTGTTTAAGGTGCAGGTGGATGACATATTGAGGGATGTGGTTTATAGATTGGTGGGAATGGTTGGATTTGATGATCTGGTGGGTCTCTTCTAACCTGGTGATTCTATGAGTCTATGATCTGTGACATCTGTGAATATTGTGATATCAGTGACATTTACAATAGCCTTTGACTATTGTGAAATTAGTGACACCTGTCACACCTGTGACTATTATGACATCTGTGAAATCTATGACATCTGTGACTATTGTTACATCAGTTACATTTGTGATTTCTGTGGATGTCTGACTATGTCACACATGCAAGAGAACCGGGTGATCAGGCCCAGTCAACACAGGTTCAGAAAAGGCAGGTCTTGCCAAACTAACCTGATTGCCTTCTATGATTGCCTCTGACAATTGTGACATCAGGGAAATCCGTGAAATCTGTGACATCTGTGACTATTGTGACAACAGTGACATCTGTGACATCTGTGATGACTGTGACAGTGTAATCTGTGACAACTGTGACTATTCTGACATAAATGACATCTATATTGTCTGTGACTATTGTGACACCAGTTGCTTCTATGTCCTCTGTGACTTTTGTGACATGAGTTATATCTATGATGTCTTTTACTATTGTGACATCAGTGTAATATATGACTTCTCTGATGATTGTGAAATTAGGGAGATTTTTGACATCTTTAACTATTGTGACATCAGTGACATGTGTGAAATCTGTGACATCTTTGAATATTGTTACATCAGTGATATTTGTGATGTTTGTGGCATCTGTGACTATTGTAACATCAGTGACATCTGTCACGTCTGTGATATCTGTGACTGTTGTGACAAAATTACCTTTGTGACTTCTGTGACTATTGCAACATCAGTGACATTGCTGACGACTGCGGCATCAGTGACGATTGTGACATCAGAGACATCTGTGATGTCATTGACCATTGTGACATTACTGACATCTGTGATGTCTGTTACGATTTTGACATCAGTGACATCTGTGACGTCAGCGATATTAGTCACTATTTTGACATCAGTAACAACTGCGATGTCTCTGACGATTGTTATATTAGGGAATTTTTTGATGTCTTTAGCTATTTTGAACTCAGTGACATCTGTCACACCTGCGGCTATGGTGAAATCAGTGACATCTGAGAAATCTGTAACATCTCTGAATGTTGTGACATCAGTGATATTTGTGATGTTTGTGGCATCTGTCAATATTGTGACATCTGTGAAGTCTGTGACGTCTGCGACTATTGTGACATCAGTGACATCTCTGTCATCTGTGACTATTCTGACATTAGTGCATCAGTTTCATTTGTGACTATTGTGCCATAAGTATCATTTGTTACATCTTTGACTAGTGTGACATAAGTGACATCTGTGACGTCTCTGATGTCAGTGACTATTTTGACTTCAGTGACGTATATGAAGTCTGTGAGGATTAGTGAAATTTGTGATGTATTTTACCATTGTGACATCAGTGACAAATGTGACATCTGTGACTATAGTGAAAGCAGTGACACCAGTCTTGCCTGTGACTATTGTGAAATCTGTGAAATTTGTGAAATCTGTGATGTCTGTGACTATTTTGACATTATCTGTAATATCTGTGAAGGTTTTGACATCAGTGTAATCTGTGATGTCTATGACTATTGTGACATCAGTGACATCTGTGAAGTCTGTGAAGTCTGTGACTGTTGTGACATCAGTGACAGCTTTGTCATCTGTGACCATTGTGACATCTGTGACACTTGTGATTTCTGTGGATCTGTCACTATTGTGACAGCAATGACATCTGTAATATCTGTGACAACTGTGACATCACTGCAATCTGTGACATCTGTGACGATTGTGACATCAGTGACACTGGAGATGACTGTGGCATCAGTGCTGATTGTGACATCAGAAACATCTGTGATGTCATTGGCTATTGTGACATTACTAACATCTGTGATGTCTGTGACGATTGTGACATCAGTGAAATTTATGAAATCAGTGAGATCTGGAACTATTGTAACATCTGTAGTATCCATAACGTCTGCGACGATTGTGACATTAGTGTAAACTCTGACATCTGTGACTATTTTGACACCAGTGATGTTTGTAATGTCTGTGGCATCTGTGACTTTTGTGACATCAGTTACATCTATGTCATCTGTGACTTTTATGAAATCAGTTACATCCATGACATCTTTTACAATTTTGACATCAGTGTCATCTGTAACATCTGTGATGATTCTGACATCTGAGTAACCTGTGACGATTGTGACATCAGTGACATTTGTGATATCTGTGATGTCTGTGATGATTTTGATATCTGTGACGCCTGTAATGTCAGTGACTGTTGTGACATTAGTGACATTTGTGAAGACTGATGATTGTGACATCTGTGAAATTTGTAATGTCTTTACTTATTGTGACATAATTGACATTTGTCATGCCTGTGACTATTGTGACATCAGTGACATCTGTGAATTCTGTGTCATCTGTGGGTATTGTGACATCTGTGATATTTATGATTTCTGTGGCATCTGTGACTATTTTGACATCAGTGACATTTGTGAAGTCTGTGACGATTTTGACATACTGAAATTTGTGACACCTTTTACCATTGTGACATCAGTTACATCCCTGACATCTGTGACTTTTCTGATATCAGTGACATCTGTGATGTCTATTACAATTGTGAAATCAGTGACACCTGTCACGCCTGTGACTATTTGACAATAGTGAAATCTCTGAAATCTTTGAAATCTGTGAATATTATGACTTCAGTGGAACCCGTAACATCTGTGATGATTGTGACATAAGTGTAATATGTGACATTTGTTACAATTGTGACATCAAAGACCTTTGTGACATTTGTGATGTCTCTGACAATTGTGACATTAGGGAATTTTGACATCTTTATTGGGACATCAATGACATCTATGCAATCTGTGACATCTGTGAATATTGTGTTATCCTTGATAGTCGTGATGTCTGTGGTATCTGTGAATATTTTGACATCAGCGACATCTGTGACGTCTGTGACTATTGTGACATCAGTGTCATTTGTTACATCTTTGACTATTGTGACATCTGTGTCTTTTGTAATGTCTGTTGAATCTGTGACTATTGTGATATAATTGACATCTATGTTATCTGTTTTTGTTCTGACATCAGTGACATCTATGTCCTCTATGACTTTTGTGACATCAGTTACATCTGTGAAGTCTTTCACTATGTGACATCAGTTTCATTTTTGATGACTGTGACATCTGTGACTACGGTGACATTAGAGATATCTGTGATGACATTGACGATTGTGACATCAGTGATAACTGTGAAATCTGTGATGTCTGTGATGATTTTGACATCAATGACATCTGTGACGTCTGTGATGTTAGTGACTATTGTGACCTCAGTGACATTTGTGATCTCTGATGATTGTGACATTAGGGATATTTTTGATGTCTTGAACTCTCGTGACATAAGTGACATCTGTCATGCCAGAGAGTATTGTGGCATCTGTGAAGTCTATGACATCTGTGAGTATTGTGATATCAGTGATATTTTTGATGCTCGTGGCATCTGTGAATATTGTGACATCAGTGACCTCTGTGACTATTGTGACATCAGTCTCATCTCTGAAGTCTGTGACATCTGTGAATATTGTGACATCAGTGATATTTGTGATGTTTTGTTGCATCTGTTAATATTATGACATCAGTGACGTCTGTGACTATTGAAATATCAATGTCATTTTTACATTTTTTTCCTTTGTGACATCAATGACATCTGTGGTGTCTGTGACTATTTTGCTATCAATGACATCTGTAATATCTGTGACGACTGTGATATTTGTGTAATCTGTGATATCTGTGACTATTGTGACATCATTTGTAATGTCTGTGGCATCTGTTACTACTGTGACATAAGTCATATCTCTGTTGTCTCTGACTGTCGGACATTAGCGACATCTCTGATGTCTGTAACTATTGTAACCTCAGTGACACCAGTGACGTCTATTACTATTGTGACGTCAGTCTAATCAGTGAAGTCTGTGATGTCTGTGGGTATTGTGACATCAGTGACATATATGTCGTCTGTGACTATTTTGACATTAGGGTCATCTCTCTTGCCTGTGACTATTTTGGCATCAGTGACATTTGTGATTTCTGTGGCTCTGTGAAGATTGTGACAACAATGACATCTGTGATGTCGGTCACTACTGTGACATAATTGCCATCTGTAAAGTCTGTGACGACTGTGACATCAGTGTAATCTGGTACGTCTGAACATTGTGGCATCAGTGACATTGGTGACGACTGTGGCATAAGTAACGATTGTGAAATCAGTGACATCTCTGCCATCTGTGACTATTTTGAAATTTGTGACATCTGTGAAATCTCTGACTATTTTGACATCAGTGATGTCTGTGATATAAGTTTCTGTTGTGACATCAGTGACATTTGTGGCATCAGTTACTATTGTGACATCGGTGACATCTGTAACATCTGTGATTATTGTGACTATTGTTACATCAGCGCCATCTGTCACAACTGTGACGACTATGACATCAATGACATCAGTGAAATCCATTACATCTTTGACTGCTGTGAATTCTGTGAATATTGTGGCATCAGCGACATCTTTGACAAATGTTACCATTGTGATATCATTGACATCAGTGGCATCTGTTATGTCTGTGACTATTGGAACATCAGTGACATCTCAGACATCTGTGACTATTGTTACATCTGTGAAATCTGTGACATCAGTGACTACTTTGACATTAATGATATCTGTGACATTTCTGAAGTCTATGACTATTGTTACATCACTGAAATCTGTGACATTGTGGCTACTGTAACGTCAGTGACATCTGTGTAATCTCTGATATCTGTGTCTAATGTGACATCAGTGACATCTGTGTCATCTGCGACTATTGTGACATCTGTGATTATTGTGACATCAGTGACAGCTGTGAAGTCTGTGCCTATTGTGACATCAGCGAAATTTTTGACATCTGTTACTATTGTGACATCAGTGACATTTGTGACATCTGTAACTATTCTCACATCAGTGATATATGTGACATGTTTTACTCTTGTGACATCAGTGACATCTGTTATGTCTGAGACTATTGTGACAACAGTGACATCTGTGATGTCGGTGACTATTGTGACATCACATATTTCTGTGATGGCAGTGATATCTGTGACTATTGTGACATCAGTGACATCTGAGACGTCTGTGCCATCTCTCACATCTGTGACTACTCTAAATCAGTGAAATCTCTTAAATCTGTGAAATCTGATATCTGTGCCTATTCTGACATCAACGATATATCTAAACTCTGATTTCTGTGATGACTGTTACATCACTGACATCGTTGACGTCTGTGATGTCTGTGATATTTTACATCAGTGACATCTGTGACGTCTGTAACTATTGTAACTTCTGTGAAATCAGTGGCATCTGTGTGGTCGGTGACTATTGTTACATCACTGATAACTGTGATGTCTGTGATGTCTGTCACTATTGTGACTTCCGTGACATATGAAGCGTCTGTGACTAATGTGACTTTTTTACATCAGTGACATCTATGACATCTTTGACTATTCTGACATTAGTGATATCTGTGATGTCTGTGACTATTGTGACATCAGTGACATCTGTGATGTCTGTGACTATTGTGAAATCTTTGATATCTGTGATGTCTGTGACTACTGTGACATCAGTGACATCTATTGCATTTTTTACTCTTGTGACATTAGTGACATCAGTGAAATCTCTGATGTCTGTGACTATTGTTACATCAGTGATCTCTATGTTGTCTGTGACTATAGTGACATCAATGACATGAGTGACATTAGTGACATCTGTGATTATTGTGACATCACTGACATTTCTGACATCTGTGTCATCTGTGATATCCATGACTATTATCACAACAGTGACATCTGTGACATAGAATCATAGAATCATAGAATAACCACGTTGGAAGAGACCCACCGGATCATCAAGTCCAACCACTCCTATCAAACACTAAACCATATCCCTTAGCAAGTCGTCCACCTGTGCTATAATACCTCCAGGGAAGGTGAATTAACCACCTCCCTGGGCAGCCTGTTCCAGTGCCCGATGACACTTTTCCTAATGTCCAGCCTAAATCTCCCCTGGTGGACCTTGTGGCCGTTCCCTCTTGTCCTGTCCCCTGTCACTTGGGAGAAGAGGCCAGCACCCTCCTCTCCACAACCTCCCTTCAGGTAGTTATAGAGAGCAATGAGGTCTCCCCTCAGCCTTCTCTTCTCCAGGCTAAACACCCCCAGCTCTCTCAGTCGCTCCTCATAAGGCCTGTTCTCCAGCCCCTTCACCAGCTTTGTTGCTTTTCTCTGGACTTCCACCCCCAGGTCTTTCTAACCAGGCAGGTTTCTAGACAGGCTTCTCCTAGTTTGTACTTCTGCATAGGGTTGTTGTGCCCCAAGTGCAGGACTCGGCATTTGGCCGTGTTAAACCTCCTGCCATTGGACTCAGCCCAGCAGTCCAGCCTGTTCAGATCCCTTTGGAGCCTCCTGACCCTCCAGCAGATCCACACTCCCACCCAGCTTAGTGTCATCTGTAAACTTGCTAAGGGTGCACTCGATGCCTTCATCCAGAACACTGAACAGGGCTGGACCCAGCACTGAGCTCTGGGGAACCCCACTTGTCACTGGCCTCCAGCTGGATTTAACTCCATTTCCCACCACTCTCTGGGCCCTCCATCCAACCAGTTTTCCACCCAGGAGAGTGTGAGCCTGTCCAGGCCAGAGGTGACAGTTTCCAAAGCAGAATGCTGGGAGAAACTGTGTCAAAGGCTTTACTGAAGTCCAGGAAGATACATCCACAGCCTTTCCCTCATCCAGTACCCGAGTCACTTGGTCATAGAAGGTGATCAGGTTAGTTTGGCCAGACCTGCCTTTTGTGAACCCGAGTTGACTGGGCTTGATCACTTGTTTCTCTTGCAGGTGCTTCATGATTGCACTCAAGATCACCTGTTCCATGACTTTCCCTGGCACTGAGGTCAGACTGACAGGCCTGTAGTTCCATGGATCCTCCCCGTGACCCTTCTTGTAGATGGGCACAACATCAGCCTCCAGTCCAGTGGAACTTCCCCAGTCTTCCAGGACTGTTGGAAGATGATGGAAAGGGGTTTGGCCAGCACATCCACCAGCTCCTTCAATACCCTCGGGTGAATCCCTTCCATCCCCATGGACTTGTGGGTGTCTAGTCAGGCAGGCAAGGCTCTGACCACCTCCTCTTGGACCATGGGAGCCTCATGTTGCTCCTCTAGCTCCTGGGTTTGTACACAAAAGGAATAACTTTCTTTACAATTAAAGACTAAGGCAAAGAAGGTATTAAGTACCTCAGCCTTTTCCTCATCCCATGTCACTGTGTGCTCCTTCTGTGTTCAGCAAGGCCTGTATGGTCTCCCTAGTCCTCCTTTTATTATTTATATATTTATAGAAATATTTTTTGTTATCTTTCACCGACTTTGCCAATCTGATTTCTAGTTGAGCCTTCTAATTTTTTCTCTACACTATCTCACTTCTCTGATATCTGTGGCTATTGTTACATCAGTGTCATCTGTGACATCTCTGACTACTGTGACATCAGTGACATCTGTGAAATCCTTGACATCTGTGACTGTTTTGACACTGGTGACATCTGTGATGTCTGTGACTATTGTGACATCAGTGACATTAGGGAAATCTGTTATGTCTATGACTACTGTACCAACAGTTAAATATGTGTCTGTGAAATCTATGACTATTGTGACATCAGTGACATCAATGACGTCTTTGAAAATTGTGACATTAGTTTAATCTGTGACATCTCTGATGTCTGTGACTATTGTGACATTAGTGATATCTTTGATGTCTCTGAAGTCTGTGATGACTGTGATATCAATGACATTTTTTATACCTGTGACTACTGTGACATCAGTGACATCTGTGATGTCAGTTATTGTGACAGCATTGATATATGTGACATCTGTGATGTCCATGACTATTTTGACATCAGTGACATCTGTGATGTCTGTTACTATTCTTCAGTCTGTGAAATCTGTGACTTCAGTGACTAGTTTGACATCAGTGACACCTATGCCTGTGACTATTGTGACATCAGTGACATCTGTGACATCTCTGATGTCTGTGACTATTATTACATCAGTGACATCTGTGATATCTATGACATCTGACTACTGTAACACCAGTGACATCTGGAAAATCTGTGCTAACTTACTATTTTAACATCAGTGATATCTATGTAGTCTGTGACTATTGTGAAATGAGCAACATCACTGACATCCGTGAAGTCTTTGACTATTGTAACATCAGTGACAAGTGTGATGTCAGTGACTATTATGACATCAGTGACATTTGTGATGTCTGTTGCTATTGTCACATCACTGACATTTCTGACATCTGTGATGTCTGTGATGACTGTGAAATCACTGACATCTGCGATGATTGTGATGTCTATGACTATTGTCACATCAGTGACATCAGGGACATCTATGATGCCTTCGAATATTATTACATTAGTGAGATCTGTGACATCTCTGATTTCTGTGACTATTGTTACATAAGTGACAACTGTGACGTCCATGACTATTGTGACATCACAGATATCTGTGACGCCTGTGATTTATGTGACTACTGTGACAGCATTGACATCTCAAAAGTCTATGTCTATTGTGACATCAGTGACGTCTGTGACATCAGTGTTGTCGGTAACTATTTTGTCTTCAGTGACAACTCTGACATCCGTTTCAATGTGACATAACTGATACCTGTGATATCTTTGATATCTGTAACTACTATGACATCAGTGATATCTGTGACATCTGTGACTGTTGTGACATCTGTTACATCAGTGACATCTGTGATGTCTGTGACTATTGTGACATCAATGACATCTGTTAAGTCTTTGACATCTGTGACTATTGTGACATCAGTGACATCTATGACATCAGTGATGTGTTGCATCTCAACAAAACTCCCCTGTACCGGACACTCACACCACTCCGGCAGGGAACCATTGAGACACAGACTCTAATATAGAGGAAGCTCTAAATGGCAACTTTATTGATTGCGCAGTCTGCCTTTATATCCCTGTCCTGCAAGAGGCCCTCCTTCGTGGGCATTCCTTACCTCTATCATCACTTCCCATGTATCTTCCTGACCTAGTCTGCCCACATTCCCCCTCCCCTTGCAGGAGTAGCTCACGTTGAACAGCAGAGGCATGCTGCATGCCACGCGTACATGCGAGGAGATGTTGAAATGCACAACTCATATCATTGGAAGCAATAATAGAAGAAGCAAAGCTGCAGCACCACATAGAATCCATTCTTTTGAAGTAAATGATGCAAACCAGTCCCATACACCCTGCAAAGCATCAGCCAGAGCATCCCATCCCTCCCCCCAAATCGCTCCCCGGCCAGCAAGCCGAGATAGCCAGAGTCGCACCCGGCCCCCGTTCTACAGTGTATTATTGGTTAAAGGTAACTGTCCATAACGCCAGTACTAACACATTATTGGCTAAACTACTGCACACGCCAAGAAACCAAGTTACAGTAAAATGAACGATGTTGACATTTTTCTTCAATTGTTTTTCTGTCAGCTGGTACTCGCTCTCACTGAACCAGCTCTTGTGTTCCTTCCAGCTGCTTATCAGAAGGCTGTCTTTTCTCCTCATCGAACTGGCCTTTGTTTATCTTTCAGTTCTCTGTTTCAAGGCCTTCTTCTCTGTAAAATGTTCCTACAATTTCCCCTTTTCGCTTGCCGATGACTAAGGTGTTCAGGTGAAACATATGATTGATGTTGTATACACTGTAACACACAGGATAATTGTTAAAGCAATTAACACCATTAAGAATAACATTCCTCCTCATTCTTATCAACTGCTTTTGTGGTTGTGGCTTAACAGTTGTCACACAGCAACATTGCTTTTTTCATCTTGCGGGTGCCCAAAGTGGTCCTGTATCTGTGAAAACACAAGCATAACCTCGTCCCATGTTAGTAGCTTATACAGACCTGTCCAGTGCCCATAATAACTGTGTTTCAATAGCACTTTCACATTGTCTTGCATTTGCTCCAATTTTGACGACATGGTTTGCCTCTGCTTCAACTTCGGCACAATTTTATCATCTCCTGCTAATCGCAAAAGATTCATTACATATTGCACCTTCATCAATCTGTTTTGAAGTGTCTCTCCTGATTCCCCCCTGCCATGCAGCATATAGCATATTTTGTCATCGGGATATAAATGATGGTCGAGTCTTGACCTAATAACTGAATATTTCTTTTTCTTCCCTCGGTGACTATCATTGTAATAAGTGTAAATCTAGTTACTATGTTTCTGTTTGTTGCTCGTTTTTAAGGTTGAAGTGGTAAAATATCCACTCAATAATATGTAATGAATCATTTGAATTTTCCTGTATCATTGGCTCAAGTATCCCTAAAGGTTGTCTGTACTAGGACCCAGGAGTCGCTGACAAGTGACTCCGGAATGTAGAGTGTTCTCGCAAATTGGCATTCCCCGAGACATAACACCGTTAACTCCCCTGGACTTCTTCAAAGCTGAAAGAAAAAAAACTTAGAAAGGAAGGAGAAGGGCGGGGGGGGCGGGGGGAGAACTCACACACATACAGCTGCAAGTTCAGGCAGTTTTTGTATGTTTTGCTAGGTTTTTTAAACTTTTTACTTCTGAAGCCTTCCATTCCAAAGATCCCCAGGTAAATCTACCTGATTGCCGACTTAGTGGACGTTTGAGATTGAAAGGTCCCAGAGATATATTTTCAAGATTAATCAAAACCAATTTGTAAGTCTCACAAGTGTCTGAAGTACTTCAAACACACACACACAAACACTCATTTCTCAGCTAGCTGTATACATTCATACATATCCATTTCACATAAACCTTTTTTCTATTTTTATTTTTTTATAGAGGAAAAGTCATTCTCCAAAAGATCTGTCGTCGGCTGTGGTACGAAAAGGGCACACATTTGCCCTACTGCATGAACTGCTGGCAGATATAGGCACATCTAAGTCAAATTCCTTGTACACGCCCACTGCACCCATCGGTTTTCACCAGCGCCTTGCTCTCAAAGGTTCCCAGCCATCAGGGCCAGACCATATATCAGTAGGTATGCTTCCGGCGAATAGTGGAGAACTGCGATTAGGCTCCAACCTACAAAACACTTGAGGTCATGGTTAGTCAACTACCTGTTCCCTTTCTGACTCGGCGGTAGGTGTCCCACCCTCCGAGGTCTTGTCTGGGTGCACTAAGCTTGCAGGCACCCATTTAATCTCTCTGTGTCTCTCTACCACAGCGTATCCTCGCCCTAAGATACACAATTTCCATCCCTCCCTCCCATATTGAAGCACCCGGGAATTGAATTTGCACCTGGGGATAGTTAGTCTCTGCCTGTAAGAGGGAAAAATGTTTGAAAATTGGGATGTGTTGGCCGCGTTCATGATGGTTGAGAGCGTATAAGGCTTTTGCTAGAAGGAGATCCTGCTGTGCCCGGGGAATCGCCCTTCCAGGGAGTTGTCCTTCCCCCTCCCCTAGCCACAGCAGTAAACGTTTGAGTGTCCCGTATGCTCGCTTCACGATCGCCTGCCCTTTACTATTCCTGGGAATGCCTGTTTTCAACTGAATACCCCATCGTTCTGCCCTTTGACGGGTTAAAGTGCCGTATAGTTGGACCCATTATCTGTTTTTATAACCTCCAGTGCAGAATCATGGCTCTTGCAGTATTTCTCGCATGTGAGGTGGCCATGATCACTGCTGTATGTGTCAAGAGTGACCTGCTGGAATCGCCGAGGCCTAAAGGGCGCATATTCCTTAACATCAGTCTGCCAAATTGGATTTGCCTCCATACCCCTGGGGTTTACACCTGCTTCCCAGGGGAGACCATTTTGACAATAAGGGCAAGCTTGAACAACTTCTCGTGCATATGATTTTGAAATTTTACACGCCCTTGCCAATGCATCAGTGCCGAGATGCAGCTCAGCATGCAGCCGTATTGCCGCATGCAAGGCCCAGGCCTTGGCTGTGGCATCTGCTCGGTCTTTTCCTGCCTTATACAATCCAGGGAGCTTTTGATGAGAAGGAGTATGTGTAACTGCCGCCTTTTCACTTTGAAGTTGCCCTACTTGGCTCAGTAACATGGCCGCTTCTGTAGTGGTGAAATGCAAATGGATGAGTTTCTGGCAGATGGTAAAGACGTACAGCGAGTCCGTGACTATGTTTAGGGGTTTACCTGGGAAGGCAAGGAGCGCCAGTTCTACCCCTTTTGCCTCCAGCCACTGTAACGAGGCCTGTGGGTCATAGTGTTCAGTATGCTCCCAAATACTCTCTGTCTCCCACTCGTTAAGCCGTCGTATCTGTAATATGCAAACCTCGATCCTCCAAGGCACGAGTCACGTGTTCATATAGCCGCTCCACGCTCCCCTTATGTTTGGCAGCCAGCAGAATGTCGTCCATGTAATGTAGGATATAGGCATCAAAGGCATGTTGTCGGATGCTGTCTAACGCACAAGATACCATTAACTGGCAGATGGTGGGGGAATTCTTTATGTCTTGCGGCAATACTGTCCACTGACATTGGTTAGCCAGGGCTTGCAGATTAGTACTGGGCACCGCAAAGGCAAATCTTTCCGAATCAGCAGGGTGTAATGGTATCAAGGAAAACAGACTTGTACATCCAAGATGATGATCGGCCAGCCTTCTGGTATGATGGACGCTCGAGGCAGGCCCGGCTGCAGTGCCCCCATACCTCCCAATTGAGCATTCACTGCTCGGAGATCGTGAAGCAATCACCACTTCCCCATGTTTTGCTTTATATCATAAAGACAGGTGTGTTCCAAGGACTATTAAATGGGACTATAGGCCTGTGATCTAGTTGCCCCTCCACCAAATTTCGCAATGTACCCAATTTTTACTTGTTCATAGTTCCAATGCCTATTCCCCTTGCATTTAACACATGTCTCCCCCACAAGATTAGTGGAACGTGCACAACTAAGGGTTACACTAGAGCCATTTTAAGATGTCCTGGCTTCCCACTTTTGTGTTAATATTCACTTCAACATAAGAGGTTGAGTTTGTAGGGACTAAGCCAAATGTATTTCAGGGATTCTTATGGACTCAAATCCTTGTGAGTCATGCTCTACAGAGTCAGCTTGGAACACAGCTGCTTTGAACAAAATTAAATACACTATCCGGCTATCCTTTGGTATCGATACTAGTGGAAATGGTGTTCATAACATTAGTGGAGATAGTATGCATACCCTCGCTTGAATGATTCCAGTACAGCCTGCATCAAGGACCCCAGGTAAAACAAAGAGTCCCAACTAAATTATTGACAATCATTCTAATTACAAGGCAGTAAAGCCAACCCCAATAGTCTTTTTACATTCCTTGTTATTGTATGAAAGGCAGATGATTGCAGCACTAGTGCAACGGTGGTAATCACATCTATCTTGGTGCTGCCTCTGTTTCTCGCTCTGAGGTGAGAGCTGCTGCTTGCTGTGGAGGCGTCTGTGTTGGTACGCACCTCCGAACCGTGCTTTGCTCCTGGTTTTCCGACAACACTGTCCCGTTCTTATCCCATGTTGATCTACAGCAACTGGCAAAACATTCACCCTGTCCAGACTGAGGGAAGATTTTAGGCCCTCTATCCTGGCATTGCATGTGGCAGTCTCTTTTAAAATGTATTTTCTTGCCGCGTCTCTAACAGAATGTATTTCTGTCCCAGGTTACAGTCAGGGCAGCAGCCACCAACTGTGCTCGATAGGTAAAAGATCCCAGCTGTTGTTGTAGGAGTTGTCAGACCACACCATATTGTTCTATAGTTGTCATTAGGATTTTTTTTGGTTTTGTTTTGTTTTTTTGTTTTCACAGATTGCAAAATCAAGGCTTCTGTAACTGCTTAACAAATCCTTTGATCTATCTATAAACACCATATACGGATCACGCTTGTCTCAGCTTTCCAACATCCAGTATCTTTATAAGAGTTCACAGAATCACAGAATAACCAGGTTGGAAGAGACTCACTGCATCGTCGAGGCCAACCATTCCCGCCAATCCCTAAATCATGCTCTTAAGTACCTCATCCACCCTAACCTTAAACACCTCCATGGACAGTGACTCAACCACCTCCCTTGGCAGACTATTCCAAAGCCTAAGCACCCTCTCCGTGAAGAACTTTTTCCTAATCTCAAGCCTAAATCTCCCCTGGTGGAGCTTGAGGCCATTCCTTCTCGTCCTGTCCCCTGTCACTTGGGAGAAGAGGCCAGCACCCTCCTCTCCACAACCTCCCTTCAGGTAGTTGGAGAGAGTAATAAGGTCTCCCCTCAGCCTCCTCTTCTCCAGGCTAAACAGCCCCAGCTCTCCCAGTCGCTCCTCATAAGATCTGTTCTCCAGCCCCTTCACCAGCTTTGTTGCTCTTCTCTGGACTCGCTCCAGAGCCACAACATCCCTCTTGTGGTGAGGGGCCCAGAACTGAACACAGTACTCGAGGTGCGGTCTCACCAGTGCCGAGTACAGGGGGAGAATAACCTCCCTGGACCTGCTGGTTACGCCGTTTCTGATACAAGCCAAGATGCCATTGGCCTTTTTGGCCACCTGGGCACACTGCTGCCTCATGTTCAGTCGGCTGTCAACCAGCACCCCCAGGTCCTTCTCCTCCTGGCAGCTTTCCAGCCAGGCTTCTCCTAGTTTGTAGCTCTGCTTAGGGTTGTTGTGCCCCAAGTGCAGGACCCGGCATTTGGCCTTGTTAAACCTCATGCCGTTGGTCTCAGCCCAGCAGTCCAGCCTGTTCAGGTCCCTGTGCAGAGCCTCCCGACCCTCCAGCAGATCCACACTTCCTCCCAGCTTGGTGTCATCTGCAAACTTGCTAAGGGAGGACTCAATTCAACAAAACAAAAATTCAACAAAACAAAAGTTCAACAAAACAAAAACCACATCTGCATTATTTGAACTGGCTTGATTCTTGAACTGCTACCAATGTTGTTTAAGTGAGCCATTTCCCACCGCAACAACTAATAGCTCCCACTGTAATGCCTAAACTGTTCGAGCCCTGCTGTGGCGGCGAGTGGCCCCCCCTCAGCCCAGGGCAGCGGCACCTCCTTGCAGCAAGTCGCTCCACAGGAGCTGGAAGGTGTGTGGGGGGTGGCCCTCGGCCGGGCGGCTTGGTTCTCTTTTACAGTTTTTGGAATCCCTGTTATCGCTTTGTAACTAATTAGTTCCCAGCGCAGACCGCCGTCAGATGCATAAATCAAAGCTTGCAGTGTTTCAACTTCTCCCTGCTGCTGTGCCTCCCTCCTGACTGGTGCTTGTTAGTCAGAGGGATAGGGCCGGGGGGTTGGCGGATCAGGCTCCTTCTCAGTGTCTCTCGGACCCGGATCAAAGGGATTGTCGGCCCTCCCGTCGATTTCACACTGACATGCCTAGGGCTCCTGTGCAGCTGTTGCTTCCAGCACTAAAGCAGCCCACGCGCGCTCCACAACCGACTTTTCCTCTCTCAATACTGTTATCAATTTCATAAGTTTTCCCATATCCTTTAACTTCTCCCCAGAACCCGACAGCGCTATCTCCAACATATCTGCCTTCGCCGTCTCCCACATAGCTGTATCCATCGGTTGGTTAGTCCAATCCTCCAGCTGCATCCTTAGGATGATCAAACGCACTCCCGCAGACTTCACGCGCATCCGCACTCCTTCAGGGCCCACAAATCATCTGCAACATCTTCTCAGCCATGGCTATACTCACGCTCCCGATGCCAGTCGGGGCCGTCTGAGTATCACATCGGGGTCACCATTTGTTGCATCTCAACAAAACCCCCCTGTACTGGACTCTTGCACCACTCCAGCAAGGACCATTGAGACACAGACTCTAATATAGAAGAAGCTCAAAATGGCAACTTTATTGATTGCGCAGTCTGCCTTTATAGCTCTGTCCCGCAAGAGGCCCTCCTTCGTGGGCGTTCCTTACCTCTATCATCACTTCCCATGTATCTTCCTGACCTAGTCTGCCCACAGACTTCACTGATGTCACTGCAGTCACAATAGTTACAGACGTCAGAGATGTCATTGATGTCACAATAGTCACAGACAACATGGATGTAAGAGATTTCGCATATTTCACTGATGTCAAATAGTCACAGGAATGACAGGTGTCACTGATATCAAAACAGTAATAGACATCACAGATGTCACAGATTAACTGATGCCACAATGATAAAAGATGTCACAAATTTTCAGTAATGTCAAAATCGTAGCAGATTTCAAAAATGTCACTGATGTCATGGATGTCACAATCGTCACGTACGTCACAGATTACACTGATGTCACAGTCATCACAGACATTACATATGACACTGATGTCACAATAATTACTGAATTCACATATGTGACTGCTGTCACAGACCCACAGAAATCACAAATGTGGCTGATGTCACAATAGTCACAGTTTTCATAGATGTCAATAATGTCAATATTCAAAATGACATAGATGTCACTAATGTTACAATTGTCACAGATTTCTGTAACAAATTTCAATTTCATCACAATAGTCACAGGCATCACAGAGGTCACAGATGTCACTGATGTCACAATACTCACAGTTGCCACAAGCATCATTATTATCACTGACGTAAACAGTATCCACAGACGTCACAGATGGCACTGGTGTCACAATAGTCACAGACGTCACAGATATCAAAGTTGTCACAAAAGTCACAGATGACATAAATATCACTGATGTCACAACAGTCATAGATGCCACAGTCATCACAAATATAACTGATGTCAAAATTGTCACAGACATTACAGATGACACTGTTGTCAAAATAGTAAAAGACCTCATAGATGTAACTGATGTCATAAATGTCACAGAAGACGTAGGAGTAACTGATGTCACAATAGTCACACAAAACATAGATGTCACTTATGTCACAACAGTCACAGATGGCATAGACATTACAAATGTCACTGATGTCAAAATAGTCACAGATGGCACAGATTACACTAATGTCAAAATCGTCACATGTTACAATTGTCACTGCCGTCAAAATTGTCACAGATGTCATTGATGTGACAGTAATCACAGGCATCACAAATGTCACTGATGTTAAAATATTCACAGACATCACATAAATCACAAATGTCACTGATGTCACAATAGTCACAGGCGTGGAAAACGTCACTGATGTCACAATAATTAAAGACATCACAAATTTCACAAATGTCACAATTGTCGGCGACTTCACAAATGTCACTAATGTCACAATAATCAATGACATCACAGATGCCATAGATGTCATGATAGTCACAAACATCACAGATGTCACAAATGTCACTGATGTCACAATAGTCACAGACTTCAAAGATGTCTGTGATGGCACAATAGTCAATGACAGATGTCACTGATGACGCAGTGGTCACCAATGTCACTGATGTTTACAATCGTCATAGACTTCGCAGACTATAGTGATGTCACAGTCATCTGTGAAATCTGTGATATCTGTGACATCAATGGCATCTATGACATCTCTGATTATTGCAAAATCTGTGACATCAGTGACATCAGTAACACCTATGACTACTGAGACATAAGTGACATCTTTGAAATCTGTGACATCTGTAACTATTGTGAATTAAGTGGCATCTGTGATGTCCATGACTATTGTGACATCACTGATACCTGTGTCATCTGTGATATCAATGACTAATCTTTCTTTTTTGATATCTGTGATGTTTGTGTCTATATTGACAAAAGTGACATCTATGACATCAGTGATGTCTGTGACTATTGTGACATCAGTGACAGCTGTGACGTCTGTGACCATTGTGCCATGAAAGACATCTGTGATATCTGTGGCATCTGTGAATATTGTGACACCAGTGAGAGCTGTGAAATCTGTGACTATTGTGATATCAATGACATTTTTTACATCTGTTACTATTTTTACAGCCATGACATTTTTGAAGTCTGTTACTATTGTGACATCCCTGACATCTCTTAAGTCTGTGATGATTGTGATATAACTGGCATTTGTGACCTTTGTTACTAGTGTGACATCACTAACTTTTGTGACATCTGTTACTATTGTGACATCAGTGACATTAGCGACAACTGTGACCTCGGAGACTATTTTGACATCACTGATATCTGTGACGTCTGTGATGTCTGTGACTATTGTGACATCAGTGACATCTCAAACATCTGTGACTATTGTGACATCAGTGAAATCTGTGACCTCAGTAACTATTTTCACATAAGTGACATCTCTGACATCTGTGACTATTGTGACACTAGTGACATCTGTGACGTCTGTGACTATTGTTAAATCACTGGTATCTGTGATGTCTGTGAATATTGTAATATCAGTGACATCAGTGATATCTGAGATGGCTATCAGTATTGTAAAATCAGTGACTTTAGAGAAATCAGTTATGTTTATGACTATTGTGACATCAGTTAAATCTCTGACTCTTGTGACATTAGTGACATGTATGATGTCTTTGTATATTGTGACATCTATAGTCTGTGACTATTGTGTTATCAGTGACATCTGTGACATCTCTGAGGTCTGTGACAATTATATCGGTGACATCTATGACATATATGTTGTTGGTGACTGTTGTGATATAAATGACATCTGTAATGTCAGTTACTATTGTGACGTCAGGGACATCTGTATCGCCAGTGACTACTATGACATAAGTAACTTCTGTGAAATCTGTAGACATCTGTTACTTTTGTGACATCTGTGACATTTATTTTGTCTGTGACTATTGTGACATAAGTGACCTCTGTGAAGTCTGTGATTATCGTGACATTTGCGACATCGGTTACTGTTGTGACATCACTGATATCTCTCACGCCTGTGAATATAGCAACATCTGTTACTTTTGTGACATCAGTGACATCTATGACATCTGTTACTTTTGTGACATCACTGATATCTGTGGTGTCTGTTACTATTGTGACATCAGTGTCATCAATGACAACTGTGACATCTGTGACAACTCTGAAATAAGTGACAGCTCTGACATCTGTGACTACTCTGTCATCCGTGGCATCTGTGAACTTAGTGACATCTGTGACTAACGTGACATCACTGACATCACTGTCATCTGTAACGTCTGTGACTTTTGTGACACCAGTGATATCTATCACTCCTGTGACTAATTTGACATCAATGACATACATGAAATCTCAGATATCTATGAATATTTTGACATCAGTGACATGTTTGTGACATCAGAGTTATCTGTGACATTGGTTACTATTGTGACATCAGTGACATGTGCAAGCCTGTGACTACTGTGACAATAGTGACATGTGATATCTATAGACATCTGTGAGTATTTTGACATCAGTAACATCTGTGATGTCTGTTACTATTGTGATATCAGTGACGTCTGTGATGTCTGTGACTATTGTGAAATCAGAGAAATATGTGATTTCGGTCACTGTTGTGACATCAGAGACATCTGTTACGTCTTTGAAATCTGTGATGATTGTGACATCAGTGAAACTTTTTACATCTGTGATTATTGTGACATCAGTGACGTCACTCCTGTGACGATCATGACATCTATGAAATATTTGAAATCCGTGACATCCGTGACTATTTTGACATCAGTGAAATTTGTAATGTGTGTTTAATCTGTGACTATTTTGACATCTGTTACAGCTGTGACGTCTGTGACTATTGTTGCATCACTGACACCTGTGAAGTCTGTGAATATTGTGACATCAGTGACATCTGAGATATCTGTGAATATTGTCACCTAAAAGATATCTCTGATGTCTCTGACATCGGTGATATTAGTGATGTCTGTGACTATTGTGACATCAGTGACATTTCTGATGTCTGTCATCTGTGACAATTGTGACATCAGTGACAAATGTGATGTCTGCAACGATTGTGACATCAGTGATATTTGTGACATCTGTTACTATTTTCACATGAGTGACATTAGTGATGTCGGTGACTATTGTGACATCACTGACAGATCTGATATCTGCGACGATTGTGACATCAGTGATATTTGTGACATCTGTTAGTATTGTGATATCAGTGATATACCTAACCTCTGTGACTTCTGTGATGATTGTGACATCACTGACATCTTTGATGTCTGTGATTATTTTTACATCAGTGACAGCTGTGAATTCTGTGACTATTGGGACATCAGTGACATTTGTGACGCGTGTTACTATTGTGACATCAGTGACATTATTGACATCGCTTACCATTGTGATATCAGTGACACTTCCAACCTCTATGACATCAGTGATGATAGTGGCATTACTGACTATAGGTAACATCTGTGATGTTTCTGACTATTGTGACTTTAGTGACACCTGTGACGTCTGTTACATCTCCAATGTCTTTGACTATTGTTACATCAGTGATATCTGTCGCAACTCTGATGACTGTGACATCAATGACATCTGTGAAATCCGTGATATCTGTGACTATTGTGAAATCTGTGACATTTGTGATGTCTGCAACATCAGTGACTATCTTGACATTAATGACAGCTGTGACGTCTGTGACTATTGTGCCATGAGTGACATCTGTGAAGTCTGTTACTTTAGTGACTATAGTGACATCAGTGACACCTATGACATCAGTGATGTCTCTGACTACTGTTACATTAGTGACATCTCTGACATCAGTGACTATTTTTACATCAGTCGCAAATGTGACTTCTGTGAAGTCTGCAATGATTGTGACATCAGTGACATCTGTGACATCTGTGAATATTGTGACATCGTTAATATCTGTGCAGTCTTTCAGTATTTTGACATCACTGATATCTGTGATGTCCCTGATTATTTTAACATCAGTGATAATAGTGAAATCTGTTATGTCTGTGACATCGGTGACCACTGTGATATCACTGATATATCTTTTGTTTTTGAATTCTTTGACTATTGTGACATCTGTGACATCTGTGACTATTGTGACATCACTGATACCCATTTTGTTTTGGATTTCTTCGACTATTGTGACATCAGTGACATCCTTGACATAAGTGACTATTTTGACATCTGTGAAATCTATGATGTCTTTAACCATTCTGACATTAGCGACATCTTTGACATCTCTAATTTCTGTGACAATTTTGACATCAATGTACGACTGTGACATCTGTTACGTCTGTTATTCTTGTGAACTCAGTGTTATCTGCTATGCCTTGTATCAGAAACGGCATAATCAGCAGGTCCAGGGAGGTTATTCTCCCCCTGTACTCGGCACTGGTGAGACCGCACCTCGAGTCCTGTGTTCAGTTCTGGGCCCCTCACCACAAGAGGGATGTTGTGGCTCTGGAGCGAGTCCAGAGAAGGGCAACAAAGCTGCTGAAGGGGCTGGAGAACAAATCTTATAAGGAGCGACTGGGAGAGCTGGGGCTGTTTAGCCTGGAGAAGAGGAGGCTGAGGAGAGACCTTATTACTCTCTACAACTACCTGAAGGGAGGTTGTGGAGAGGAGGGTGCTGGCCTCTTCTCCCAAGTGACAGGGGACAGGACGAGAGGGAATGGCCTCAAGCTCCTCCAGGGGAGATTTA